>JBAMMX010000021.1:23158343-23438343 GCA_037126225.1 Dillenia turbinata
TTGATTATTTTCTATTAAACAACTGGGAGTCTTAACTCCCTAAATTTAAGTATGACCTTCGCATTTGAACAAGCCATCATTTCCCATCCATTCTAAATTTTTATTACATCACTAACTGATTTGCTTTCAAGTTTAAGAAACATATGGCTATCTCACAAGGAACTTAAAGAATGGTTAGAGTGGTAGAGCAATTTTGTGATGATAAAGTTTTGCAGATTCGATAAACAAATGAGGATGTTGATCTTTAAACTGATATTTGTAGGAAAAGAACTTTTGTGTAGATTTTCCTAAGAAAATGTCATAAATTTAACATGCTTGGTTCTATTCAACAAGCTTTCACGCAAAGTGTCACATCCTAATTTTGATGTGATCGCGGAATGTTATTCCATACTTCTCAAGCATATGCTCCAAATTCTTCTTGGTAGTGGGATTATAATAGAGGTTTTACCATTGAGTTACTAACGGTAGAGGAAAGGAATGGTTTCACCTTGATGCTTTTATCGGGAAGTGTGAATTTTATTCTTTGGTTTTTTCGATAATGCTAATAGGTTCAACAGATGATTATTATTGCTAGTTATTATGATATTTGATTGTGACCAAATGCCAATTTTCAAAGTCAAAATAAAGGTTTTTGAGGTTTGCTTAATTGGTAATAATTTTGATTTTGCCAATTGATGGAAAATAAGGAAGATGCATTGGCCTTGTTTCATGGACTTTTATTGTCTTGGATTGATGAGTGGTCTTTTGGATGAATTCATGACAAATTGAATAATCAGTCTCAAGGTGAAGGCATTTAGCGAGCACACTCGTGCCCTCTAGGTGAGTAGGAGTCATAACAATGGAGGTCTATTCTTGGAGTTTATTTTCCATTCCGGTGGACGGGAGGGAGGTAGTTTGTTTACCCAATAGTGAGAATAAAAGAATAGAGGGTTGTATGTTTTGAGAGAGGTTCTTAAGGCTTTACCGCAGACGAGAGTGTGAAACAAGGAAAAAAATGTATGGGTAAAACAGATGTTCGACCGTGGGTTGTATGCAAAATTTTGAGGAATCGATGATCGAATAGGTAGGAACCATGAGGAAGATCTACCGAGTCTTATGGAGTCCGATGACAAATTGTTCTTGGAGAAAATTAGGGAACATGAATGATGGAGGTGGTAGTTGATAAGGGTTTAAATGAGGAAATCAAGTTAACGAATCAGCTTTGGGGCATATTTTGTAGAATGAGGGCGTTGTATGTTGTGATGATAAATGTAGGACTTAAAGAGATGTTACCAGATGTTAAGCACCATGGAGTTTCGTGTACATTAAAGGTCAAGGTAGAATAAGACATTTTAATTACGGCTGAAAGCAGCCCAAACATAATTCACTTCAAATGACTTGAAATCAAGAAAATAATATATATTGAAACATCTTGTGGAATTTCATACCAAAACTTATGGTTCTACCCTTTTATTCATGGTTTGTCATTTAATTATATTGTTATTTTTTTTGATGATAAATTCAAGAAAAAACAATTATTTAAAAAGTGAGAATTATTGGGTCCGGCAAAATCTTTTTCAATACGATAGATAGTCTCGGTAAGCATTGAATGCTTAACAAAAAAGTAATTGCCATTTTATGTTTTTGATAAATATAAAAGAGAGCTTTTCATTCGATGGTTATTTAGAAAAATTGTATTAGTAATGAACTTGATGTGCACATATTAGAAAAATTTTAATCTTAAGTGATCTTCTTAACAGAAACTTTGTCTATTTGAACAATTGTTTAGCTGTCCTTTGGAGTTTTTATGAGCCTTTTGGATCTATATATATTGTAATTGAGATTTCTACGTTGTTTTTTTTTAGTCTATTTAGGTTTTTAAGATTAAACTTGAATTTGGGATAGATTCATCCTTCAAATGGAAGAAATATGAGCTTATAAAATAGGAATTTTATAAGCGCTGTGCCCCCCCCCCCCCCCCCCGAGGCACCGATGAGGGTAAGAAAGTCTGTAAATGAAATTTTCCCCCCCTTGAATTTGTCGAGTTCAGTAGTATTTTTGATATTTGTGGTATGTGTTTAATTTTTTTGTTTGATCCCCCCATGCTTCTCCCCTTACTGTGGCTGACCCCCCTCTGGTATTGATAATTTGATACGTTATATCCGAGGTTTCAAGGTTTTATGGTAATTAAGCCCCCCCGAGAGACTATTGATTTTGTGCTCTTTTTTGCAATGTGAAAAAGAGAAATTAAAAAATATAATCTCCAGGAATCACCTCATTGATACTCCGCGTGGAATAAGACAAGTTTTACTTGGGAGAGGGTATACTATGATGTATTTGTAGTTTTGAAATTGAGGATTGGAGAATTTCCCAATATATGGTGGCGAGTGTGGAAATTAAAGCGTGTATATCAATCTTAGATATCATGATAGCCCCCCCGTAACCAATATAAGAATAAGCCCTTAAAGATATATTGCTTGGGGGTTAGTAGATATCCCAAACACGTCCCCCATTTCAAAAGGACAACGCAGCCATAGAAACTTATCACGGTTCTTCTTGGGAAATAGAACTAATAAGAAGCAACTGCAGTTGCCTTCGAGACAGAGTGTTTTTTTATTTTTGTAATACGAAAAAACCGATGTTGAATATTCTAAACATTTCTAGTAAATTTTTTATAATAAAATCCCGAAGGGGGAAATTTTATTGATTTTCGATTTTAGAGGTCTTAATTTTAAATTTTTTTCCCCTTTTGGGACTTATAAATTCGTAGTATATTTTATTTTGTAGTAATTAAGAACTTCAATGTGTTGAATTTTTTTTTTTTTTTTATATATATATATATATATATATATATATATATATATATATATATATATAAATATATATATTATATAATTATTAATTAAAAAAAAAAAAAAAAAAAAAAAGAAGGAGATATCTTTGCTGTTTACAGGTGGCACTATCTTCCGAATTTCGGGACCTCTTCTCTCCCTCGTCTCTCTTGTGATCCTATTAGTACTCTCCCTCTCTTATAGATCCCCACAGCTCTTTCCCCACGCCCACATGTCGGTCACTCTCTCCTTCCTACATTCTCTCCTTCATCTCTCTCTCTTTCCCTTAAACACCATTTCTGTTCTCGATCTCTCTTTAGCATCTCCCTCACTGCCTCTCATCTACCACGCAATCGTATCCCTCTCTTGTGGCGAATGGAACTTCTCAGCCACTAAAGCGAATGGCGGGATTAGCATTCCCCCTCCTTTGCTTTGCTCCCCGTGAGCATTCTTTTTATTAACAATCACCCCGTGGCAAATATTGCAACCTGCCTTGGTTGTCAATAAACGTCAATTTCTAGGGTTGAATATTCTTGTTGTTGGAGTTTAGTCTAACGATTGCTGTAAATTAACATTACAGTTTGATACTTGGTGATTGGAAATGGTTTGCACCTCTTTGAAAACTTAGGTGATTTTTTCAATCCCCCATGTTTATTTTGTTGAATTAATTACAAATGCGTCCTATATATATTTGAAATGTGTTAGACTTGAAAGAAATATATTTCCCTAAGTGTTTGTATGAAGTATTATTGGTTAAGTCTATAAATTTGATGTAAATTGAATTTGTAAAGCATATGAGAAAGTCGTAGATAGTATTAAAGTTGTATTTGATTGGATGCATTAATATTATTATTATTAGTTTTCCTTGTTTTTTGAATGGAAATTAGCGTGAATTAAATTAATATTAAGGAATTAGGAGGAAAATGGGTAAGTCAAGTGGGGAATATTGTAAATTTAAAGTCGTTGGTGATTTGAAATGATACTGAAAGCAAGGGAAAGCGAAAGTTTTGGAGGCATGTTAACAAGTTAAGGCTATTGTACATAAAATGGGGAATTTGAAAACCTAATAGAGCCCCAATTGATCTTTATTCGTCTTGATCGTCTGAGTTGACCTTTTAGTCCCCCCGAGTTAATTTCCGGAATGGAGAGAACTACCCTCTCTAGAGGTGAGTGGGCGGTTCATTGTGTTAGTAAATAGAAGAAACTTTTGTTTTTAAAATTGCTTTAAATTTTTTGAAAGATTTTGTATGATTTATGTTAATTATTTTGTGATTGTGGTATGACTCATTATGAAATATGGATAAATCCATTGTGTTTATAAATGCTTTTGTGCCATGTGATATTTTTTATTGATTGATGGTGATTTGGCATGAAATTAGCATAGTTGTTTTTTTAATAGCACATTGGCAACTTGAAATGAAGAGGTCACTGTATAGATGGCTATAGTCGCCTACCGGGCGGTAATGAGAGGTGACGTGGTTTAATTTTAGATGTCTTGAAGGCGTCCCTCCACCATATCTGGTGCCGCGAACTGTGGATAGTAAAACCATGCCCGTCTGGTCCCCCCCCCCCGTTGCATACCCCAAATGAATGGGATTTTTGGGATAAAAAATGATTGATATGGATGTTTTGTTGTGAAATGTGATTTATTGAAATGATTTTATGGATATGTGAATGATTTATGGACCACAAATGCACCACACTTACTCTTAATTTACGGAGGGCCCTGGATTGGCCCCTACTCCACGGCCAATTCAGTATGTTTAGCAGTTGTATAGGTATTTAAGCGGCGGGGAATACTGAGGATGGATTTCTCCAACAGGAGGGGGATGTACATCCCATGTGATGCGGATTTATTTATCTTTGATGAGTTGGTGACAGGGGGGGAAAATCCCGACGCCCCCTTATTTTGATTTATTTTGATTTCTCTAGTTTGGAAAGCTGTTTCTCGTACTTGCAGGACATTTGGTTACAATCTTAATTTGTCTTTTCTTTGATTTGTGAAGTTAGCCTGGCGCTCATATACGTTAGGATTTTGATAATATTTTGTTTCCTCGGTAAGTGTTTTGGCCGTCCCCGGCGATATCTTACGATTAAGCCTCTTGCCGTTGTGTGTTGGCATTGTAATGGTTATGTCTGAGTCCCCCTATTTGTGCTAATGTATGATTACTGTTGATGTGTGTGTTCTTTATCTTTGATGAGCAGTTCCCTTACCGTAATGCCTCCATTCTTGTTTTTTAGCCCCCTTTTGTTGTGTGAATTCTTGTGATTTGACGCCTTGCGGAGTCGGTATCGAGGGAGGGGGGGGGTTTGACATCATTTTCAACAATGTACCCCCCCCCCCATCCCAACTTTATAAGCGATCTCCATAGCACATATGGCACAAATAATACAAACAATTTTATAAAATATGTAAAAATGACTGAAATCATTTTCCAATTTTAAATCGGTTTCTCATTAGCAGGAACAATGATGCTGTACACTCACCGTCAAGGGAGGTATCAACATCGACTTAACTTGGTTCAGTCAACACACAGGACTATCACCTCACATCTCCAAACATCCCAACACTAAGACCAATCGAACGAATAATACATTCAAGTATGGGTATCTATAACTCTCTCAGGTTCTCCTCAGGTAAAATGGCTTCTTGCAAGCAACCACATTCAATCCACTTTCATGTTCTGAGGTTGTTGCTTCTGCCAAGGAACTGCTCAAATCTCCGAAAAGGGCATCTGATGACTAGGTTCTAGTTTAGTATTGCAGATTCAGTAAATACACTCTAAGCCTGCACAGTGTCTTTTCTTCAAGGTCATCGGAGGAGGTTACCAAGAGATAGAAAGATCTGTTATGCCTTCAAAATTAGACGATGGAAACTATCTCGGCTTGTGTTATCAGCTTCTCCATCTGAAAGACTTTATAACTGTGTTCTAGAAACTGGCAATTTCCACACAGACAGTTATTAGGCCGCCATCAAGTCCCGATTCCATTGTTACTCTTCCCGCGAGCAATGAAAAGTAATTTCTGTGACTTGAGCAGTCCGAATCTATATTAAGGAGGCAACAAGAAACTATCCAAACACGTCATCTATTATAAGAAGGAGTGATATTCAAACTCAGGCACACCAGAAATCTCAAACAAAGTGATCCTTCCTATGTCCGAAAGGACTAATTCCCACAAGATATCCCAGACAGAAGATCATCGTCTCCCAAGAAGATGATCCCAGTACTGCCATATCCAGAATTGGAAAGCGGTTTTTCTCCCTGCTTCAGGCTCAGGGAAGTTTGAAACTTCAGCTGCGAAACATTCTGTAGAGAAGGTCTGGAATATGTATTTGATTTGGAATGGAATTCTCGTAATTCTAAATCTGTCACCTCTGATAATGAAAGTTAGGATGGTTGGCCAAATTCTTTAGGCGCTTACGAAGGATTCGTTTTGAAGGACTTGCGGACTTTTGATCTGGGAAGTCGTCTGTTGGGCTGGGAGGTCGTCTGCTTGGGAAATATGGTAAGTAATTTTTCCGGCATATTCTTAATCGGATACACGTGTCATATGAACAGAGTAAATGGTTGAGTGAGCATAGAGCTCTGCCCCACTTCTTTTGAAGCTGATTCCTCTCCTAATCTGGATATTTGACAAAATCATTACAAACAGAAAGCTAGGGATTATTTAAATATCTTCCACAAATAGTTATCAATGGTTGTGATTTAGTTATAGGGTACATTCTGAAGAACACATATAATGGAATCGTATACTGATGAACATGATGTAATGCTCTGTCTATTGGTCATTGTTTTGCCCCTGCATAGTACATTATTTCCTGTTCCACTCTTGTTGATTTATTGCTGGTATATATGATCCAAATGATTGTCTAATCAACCTGTTTTAAACTGGCAGAACTTTAAACAAACACACACACACACATGTATATGTATGTATATATTGAAACAATAGGTTTAGCTTCATATGGACACTGCAGGAACCTTTCTGTATCTTCTAGTTTTTTTCCCCACAAGCACTGGAAAAAGGAGAAGAAAGACTATGATAATATAGAACTTTCAATCCTACATCTACCTTGAAAATTCTATATCGTTGTCAAATTTAGAGGATTAGCATCTGTGAGGCTTTTCTTTTTCTTTTTCTTTTTCTTTTTTCTCGGGGGAGGGGATTGGTTAGTGGCCCCACTGCTAGTTGTAGTGGTGTTAGTTTTCCATCTTTCAAATTGAAATGAACTCTTTCTTACTGCATCCTTTGATTTGTCACAAAGAGCTTAAGCAGTTGATAAGCTTGTGTTCTTCTTTTTGCAGGTCAGAAATAACTTGTACAGTTTGATATAGCTAAACCTTATTGGTGGATATAGAGAGGTGTGGTGAAGATTTGGGACTTCGACAGCAAGATTCGTGCATAGGATACATAGAATGGCAGAACTTAACTTTGAAGGAAAGGAAAATAGGAAAACATAGAAGGATTGAACCTTGTAGAAGTCAATATTTTGCTAGGCAATTTTGTAGTAGTCATTGATGTCTTATTTTCCTTTCCTTGCTAATTTCCATACATATAAATATATATATATATATATATATATATATATATATATAGATATAAATATATATATATATATATATATATATATATATATATAGATATATACTTTTGCACTGGGTTTTCTTCTATCTCTGCTAACCTCACAAATCAGGTATGATGGGCAATGCTGTTCTCCATCCCCAAATGGAAGCACCCCCCAACCCAAAAAAACAAAGCCAAAGAATCAGTAATACTCTTAATTATATGATTAAGAGAGGAGCAAACCATAATTCTTCAAAATTTTGACTTCACTGGGTCTGCATTAGTGATATTTTCTTGATTACAACAACAACCGACTTGGTCTCTTTTGCTGTCTCATAGCAAACTAAATTAGACCCTAATGTCTCTGTCAATGAACCTCAGCAGCCCCTTTTTTTACATGGATAGGGGAGACGGTAGACCTGGACTAAATTTGAAATTATCAATTGGATGTTTGAATGTTTTCT
This sequence comes from Dillenia turbinata, assembly GCA_037126225.1. Taxonomy (NCBI): domain Eukaryota; kingdom Viridiplantae; phylum Streptophyta; class Magnoliopsida; order Dilleniales; family Dilleniaceae; genus Dillenia; species Dillenia turbinata. The sequence continues at coordinate 23,166,184 of JBAMMX010000021.1, forward strand.
TTACTTTTGTAAGCAGACATATTTTATTTTATAAAATTTATAACTTTCCAAAAATTTATAAATTCTTTCATAAGTCATTATATTAGTAAATTCTGGTGGTTGGACACTGATTCTTGTAAAGCAAAATCTCAAATTCAAGTCTTATGTATTGAAAAAATAGGTGGTAGAAGGGTTTTGTCTCTTAAGGTACAATTCAACTCGAGCCAGATTCCGTTTGGTCTAACGTAATTATTAAATATCGGTGTTTTTATACAAAAATTACTAGTAAAGTTTGATACTAAATATTATCTTTCCTTTCAATAGTGGTGTTTCTGTTATAATTCATTTAGAAATCTGAGATTAATTCGGTTAATGTTAAATGCAACTTCTTAACGCCCAAAAACATTTATATAATAATTAGAATTTAAATTTCTTTATAAGAAAAATTGGCCTTTGCTCACAAAAATATTTTGTATAAATTTTTTATTTTAATTAAAAATAGTACAAGTAAAATAAAATAAGATAAAGTGATATAATTTAATAATGTTATAAAAGAAAATCAATTTAATAAAAATTTAAGAATGATTTGAGTCCTTTATTTTTCAATTCAAGTCGTAATAATATATTTTTACAAAATAAATATTATCATTTTAGTTGAATATTTAGTTTGCTTAAAAAAAAAAAGAAAAAAACTTGAACTTGCCTCGATTCACTTCATTACCTATTTTATTTTATTTTAATTGTAATATTTTTCAATTAAAGTAAAAAGTTTTAAAGAAGTAATATATAAGTTTATAATTATGTTTTTTTTATTATAAAGGGGTTCGATCGTGAGATTTCAAATAAAAAATGATTATATTAACTCTACTGGTCTAATTGGGTGTCCCATAATTAAATATTATTTCAAAATGGCCCCAGGTAAAATGTTTTTGTTTAATCATTGTCCGTTTGAAAAATATAGAGTAAGAGTCAACGTTCATGAACGAAAGGCGGGGCTAAACTCGCTCTTCAAATTCCAATTTAAATGTTGACCCCAAAAGCGCACGCCAGTTTCAAAATCAGAGAGAGAGAAAGGGATGGCAAAATCATCAGAATCAATTTCAACAGCAACAATTTCATCCGAATTATCTCCATCGATAATCTCTCAACTCGAATTGGTCTTCTCCAGTGTTAAAGTCAACGAACCAATTCCAGAATTCATGTCCGGATCCGATTCCTACTCCGACCTCGTTCGTGGCATTCTCAAGCTCGATCAAGTCCAACGTGGTCGGCTCTCTTGTCTTCTCACCGTCAAACCCTTTGTCTCCGTATGAACAACCCCCTAATTATCTCCGGTTTTTATGTTCTTTATTTGTTGTTCGTGCGAAATTGAAATTAGGGTTTTTTGTCTGTTGTAGAATATCTATGGGCATTTGCACGGTGGTGCTGTGGCGGCGACGGCGGAGGTGGTTGCGGTAGCGTGTGCCAGGACGGTTGTGGGGGAAGAAAAGGAACTGTTTCTTGGTGAATTGGGCATGACTTACTTGTCTTCTGCTCCTGCCAATGTGAGTGATTGATAATTTCAAATTACTAAGAAGTGTGAGTTTGCGACTATTATGTAGACAAGTGCCACCTTTGACCCTGGAGTGGTGCTAGAATTAAGCCGCAGTTGGTTGTATATTTTGTTAAGTATTTGTCCTTTGAGTTAATTCTCCAGTGCTGTTTTCACCAATCTTGTAGTTTATTGCATATGCTGTATTTCTTTATGCAACTTTAAAGCCTTGTATTTTTCATATTATTTTAAGTAAGGAATTTTCATTTCACAGGCAGAAGTGATAGTTGAAGCATCTATTGTGAGGAGAGGAAGAAATTTGACTGTTATTTCTGTAGAGTTCAGACTCAAGGGAACTACAAAGCTAGTTTACACTGCTCGGGTAACATTTTACCACATGCCTGTGGCAAAATTGTGAATCTCTTACGGTTCAACATACGAGAGCATACTGATGGTATGTTAACTTGTCAACTTATGCTTGTTTTATGTTTGTTGAGGCAATCATGTCTTGAGTGGTTAATAATTGCATCTCGAGATGCATTTTATGAGTATCATATAGCCATTATTTTTTGACAATTTATCGGGTTAAGAAGAAGCTAGTGAGTTGAAATGAATTTTCTACTTGCTATTTCATGTGGAACCATGTGCATTTGTTCTTAAGATGTACAAGTCTCACCCATAAAGTAGAGGAGTACACTCTTCTATTAAGCATTATACTTGATAAAAGTGAATGATATTAGCAAAGAGAAGTGAATAACATAGAAACAGAGATGTTGAAGTGTTGTAGGTGAAGGAGAAGATCCCTCTGATCACAAATGGAGATGTCAGGGCTGGCCTTTGATTAAACTTTGCTGATGAAGAGGCAAGGGAGGTTTCTCATTTTGTGTCTAATTTATGCTGAAGGGGATCTGTATGTGATTTTATAAAAGCTCCAATAGTTAGACAGGAGGAAAAAATGGTCTCAGAACTCGAGATGCATTTTATGAGTATCATATATCCATTGTTTTTTGACAATTTGTCAATAAGAAGCTAGTGAGTTGAAATGAATCTTCTACTTGCTATTTCATGTGGAACCATGTGCAATTGTTCTTAAGAGGTACAAGTCTCACCCATAAAGTAGAGGAGATACTCTTCTACTAATCATTATACTTGATAAAAGTAAATGATATTAGCAAAGAGAAGTGAATAATATAGAAACAGAGATGTTGAAGTGTTGTAGATGAAGGAGAAGAGCCTCTGATCACAAATGGAGATGTCAGTGCTGGCCTTTGATTAAACTTTGCAGATGAAGAGGCATGGGAGGTTTCTCATTTTGTATCTAATTTATGCTGAAGGGGATCCGTATGCGATTTTTATAAAAGCTTCAATAGTTAGACAGGAGAAAAAAATAGTCTCAGAAACCATCTTTAACTTCAGCAAAAAAACTATGTAGTTAATTTACACTGGAGCCTTGGCCGCAGTCAAAGGAGGTGGTGAGAGATCAGAGGGCTGCATTATCATTTTGGCTTTGGGATTGATTCCATCTGAATGGTTCATGATGAAAATGCTTTGAAGTTTTATAGATCTAATGGTCCATTTACTGTTAAAGGTTAGGGTTCTACCGCCTTGGGAAGCCAAACTGGTTGTCAGTAAAGCACATGTCCTCAGGAGGTTCCAAGCCCTGCTGTGAGGAGAGGAAGTTGAGGGTGTTGTGAAGGTTTTTTAGGTTGAGTTAACCTTGCCCAAGCTTGCATTTGGAGTTCTATTGATTTAGTGGGCTCTGCATCTTGAGGAGGATTAGAGCTTCTTTGTCAAGGTATGCATCTACCACAACTCAAAAAGGTTGCAGAATGGGCCAAGGTGGTATGCCGATTGAAGATTGGGATTCATCAACCAAGTAAATGCTTCCACTATGGGTATTTGCTTTGATTATGAATTATGCTTGATGATGACGCTAAACATGATGAATAGTGGAGATGACTATTCAAATGATAAAAACAGAAATCAAGAATAGGAAAGTGCGAAGTATTGATCTGAACTGTTGTTCAATCAAAAAGTAATAGCCTGCTGGAAATTAGTCTTGAAAACCTACAACTACTTTTTTTTTTAACCAATCTGGTATCCAGTTATCCAACTAATTTGATTCGAGCACTGTAGGGCTCAATTTAGGACTGACTCTCTCGGCGCCTGTTTTCCCATTTCCAAGACTCAAACTCGAGACTTTGGCTAAGGGAATCTAGTGCTCCGCCACTAGACCCAAATAACATCGGTAAAACCTATAGCTACTTGTCCTTGATTAGAAAGCATCAACATTTGTTGCATGTTAACCCACCTTCAACAATAGATAACACAAGCCTAAGCATAGTCCAATAAACCAACGAGACTGAAATTTTTTTTTGAAGCATAAACAATTAAATAAAAAACTTGTTGAGTGCTTTGGCATCTGTAGGTTTTTCACAACGGCTTTGGGAGTTAGGGGATAGCAACTTATAACTAGGAAGACTTTTTGAAGATTTTACGAACTGGGATATGTCCTTTAAAGGACCAAGCTCTCAATTATATGATATGGTTTGAATGAGACATTGCATGTGGGCTTTGCAGGATGTTAGAAGAATGAGGGGATTTATGCTTTTATAGAGGAATGTGGTTAGTCTCGTGAAAATCTTGTGGGAATGTTGTCCCCTTACTGCTTGTTTAAACGGTGTGATGGCTCTCTACGACCTAGTTTTCTGGACGATTTGGTCTTAGCAATTGGATAAAAGTCAACAGCTATTACCTTGAGATTATTTTCATTATGTTCAGTGGAGGGGCTTTCAATAGAGGACCACTGTGACAGCAAGAACAGGTGGGTCATGGTTGGACCGCTTTAAAAAATTATCACACTGATGAGGAAGTCAAACACGCTGCAAGTTTTTGTCAACCCTAAACTAGAAAAATGGTTATCTGTTTTGAACACTTGGAAAAGATTTCTCCATCGGGAACAATCTGCCTTGACTTTAGGCTGCAGTACTGTGAAGGGGCAAAAAACTTGTACTATCATGTCTTGCCTACCATTTTACAACCCACCATGTACTGATTGTGGCTTCTCTCAGTAGACATGAAATCTTGATATAATGCCGTAAGTTGCTCCAGAATTTATCCTTTTTGAATAGTTTGATGAGTTCTTGTTACCATGCTAAAACAGGTAACTTAATTTTCTCCATTTTAGTCCCTCATCAGAAGTTGACTCATCAGCAGTTAGTGGTTCGAGTGCAAGAAAGAATGGGAATGCCTCTTATGGAGCTACTTACAGCACAAAGCCCTCTCACAAATCTTTATTCTTCTGGTTTAGCTCTTAGACTCATATTCAGTTACTTTAACAACTAAAAGGTTGCATTTACAAATCAAATTCTCTTGTAGTTCTGCAAAACCACTTTCACACAATCACTTCATTATTGAAGAACTTTTGACATGATATGAAAAATGGTTGAGATATAGCTTTGATATATCTTCTGAACAAGCACTTAGAAGTCATAATTTTGATGGGTCTCTGAATTGTGATTAGAAATTGCCTTTCTTATTTGACAACATACGTATCATCTGGGGCAACACTTATACCACTTGGTCAAAGTGACTGGTGGTACATGCATATCATCAGTTTCTTTTTCCTTACAAGGAGGATATAGTTTCAGGGAAGGGGACGCAACCCCAAACTAAATGGTCATGGAGTAAAATTGGTAGATACAACAACAAGAACCATCCCGACCTTAATTTAAAAATTTGAGATCGACCGTCGAGAGATAAATATAAGATAATTAAAAAAATATAAATAAATAAATAAAACACACACGCCACACACACATACTATCCAAATAAACTTATATTATGAGAAGTGATGATTTAATTTGCTTTAATTCTTCTAACGTTACTCATTTATGTCCAAAATCATCCCTTAACGTCATATCTTTACTTAATACATTGCATCCGCATTTTTAACGGTCTATCTCGTTATTTCACTAAATCTTCTATGTTTAGGCTCTCGATTCTCCTAACTACTACATCTTTAGGTTTTTGTTGCACATGTCTAAACTACCTCAACCGATACTTCGCATTTATCCACAATTAAATTTACTTCCAATTTAGTGTATATCTCTTTATTTCTAATTTTATCTTTCTTAGTTTTATCACACATCTATCTTAACATTTTCATCTCAATTATAACTATTTTTTGTTCTTATTGTTATTTAATGGTCTAACATTTGGTATCATAAAGTATTGCAAGTCTTACTATCGTTTTAGAAAACTTTTCTTTCAAAAGCAGTGACATCATACAATTGCAAAAAATTTCAGATGTCCTTCTCCATCTCACCCAACCTACTTGGATCTGATGATTTACATCTCCATTTATATTGCAATCATTTTGAATAATGGATCCGAGATATCTAAAACGTTCACTTTTTAGTATGTCCTATCTTTCTAACTTAATTATTTTTTCATCATTCTGATAATTATCACTAAACGTCCATTTCATGTACTTAATTTTTGATCGACTTAATATAAATCTTTTGAGTTCTAGTTTATCCCTTAATAACTTCAATTTAGTACTAATACTGCTCTAGTTTCATTTACTTAACACTATATCATCTGTAAAAGACATACATTATGGTATTTCATCTTATATGCTCTTTATGATTTCATTTATCACTATTGCAAAAAAAGATTAAGCTTAATATCAATTCTTGGTGAAGTCCAGTATTTATTGGGAAGCTATCACTTACCCCCTGCAAGTTCTTACATTGGTGATAGTTCCATCATATATATTTTTTATGAGATTAATGTATCTGATGGAAATTCTCTTCTTCGTTAGCACCCACCACAATATGTCTCTTGGAACCCTATCATTTGGTTTTTTTAAATCAATGAATATTATATATAGATCTCTCTTCTCTATCATAAATGTCTCAATCAAATGTCTTAGTCAGTGATTATTTCGGTGGTAGATCTCCCTAGTATAAATCCAAATTGATTTTAAAACACATTTATTTCTAATCTCAATCTATACTTAATCACTTTCTCTCATAATTTTATAATATGACTCATAAATTTAATTTCCCTATAATTGGAATAGTTTTGTTTGTCTTCTTTATTCTTATATAATGGTACAAGCATACTTTTGTTTCATACTTTGAGCATTTTTTTGATTTGCCAAATTTTGTTGAAAAAAACCGTTAACATTGTTATTCCTACTTCTCTCAAATATTTTCACACCTCAATAAGAATACCATTGGTTCCTATGGCTTAATTATTTTTCATTCTCTTTAAAATTTCTTTTATTTCATAAGAACGAATCTTCCTCTTTAAATATCTCTGTCTTACAAAAGTTGTAGATACATATCATTAATTTCTTTCTATTGCAAGGAAGGCATAGTTTTAGGGAAGGGGGATCACTCGAACCCTCAAACCAAATGGTCATGGAGTAAAAGCGGATACCTCTAGGTCAAAGTAACCATCGGTGGTACATACAAGAGGATTTAATTTTAGGGGAGGGGGGATTGCTCGAACTCCCCACACCTAATGGTCATGGGGCAAAAGCTTTACTAATTGTATGATATATATATATATATATGAAACACCAAGTCAAAGTGACTGGTGGTACATGCATATCATAATTTCTACATTGATCATTTTCTCCAAATTGTATCTTTGTGGCTCAAGCATTTCCCTGTTTCCTCTTTGTAGCAGAAGTTGTAATTGAAGGATTGCTTCGGAGAGATGAAGAAACTGAATTGGTTTTGAAGAAGTGTTGTTCATAATTATAAATTATTCTTTTGAAATGTATCCAATATCACCCAAGGGGAGGGTCTAGGTATTAAGGGCCAATGTAAAGGTATGCAACCATAAATGTTCCCAAATGTAACTTTGGGACTGGATCACCTGTTCAGTCACATTTGTCTTGATGCTATATATTGCTAATGCTGTACCGCATAAAAGCACCAACTAGCTATTCTAATTTATAGCTTTTTTGTCGTGTAAAATCCAGAAGAGAAGCCATTATTATTTATCTCAATTTCAAAAAATAGCTTGGAGGATATACTTTAGAAGTTTGGGAGATTTTTTTAAACGATTTTTGTAAAGCACAAGTTTCATATGGAGATTAACTAATTGTACCAACGGGTATGGTTTGTTAAAACTCGAATTTAAAACCTTTTTAAAGAAAAAGAGAATCGTGTCAATTAAATTATAATTCATTGATAAATAATAATTTTAATTATCCTTACCGTTCTTCTCTCCGATCCCCTCTCAAAAAAAACCGTTCTAATGTCCATATGATGTTTATTTTTTTTATCAGATTATCGGTGTCTGAAATCATATTGTGATTAATTCGATTTCATCAATTATAATAATTCTAAATAAAGGGTGAATCTTTTAGTATAATATCTTTTATTTCTAAATTTTGAATGTAAAATTTAATTAAAGTGCCTAATAAACTGGCCATCTTTTGGTGTCCTAAAACATTTACGTTTACTCTAAGCCAAGACTAGTCAGCGCTAAGGATCAAGGAATGTGGGCAGATGAGAAGGCTATCATCATTCCTTCCTTAATCTATAGCTGTCATTTTGTTAACAAATCTATAATCATAGGTCAATTAAAATACTAAATAATTTTAAAATAATTTTTTAGTAAAAGAAAATTTAAAAAGTTTAGAATTATAAAATATTTATCCAGTTGAAATAAAACAAAAATGTAATGTCATATAATTTTCTTTCTTCTTCGAGGGTAATTATGTATAATTTAATTTTTTTTATCTTATATATCGATATTTAAATTATTTAATTAATATAATTCGAATACCCATCAAAACTATTTCTTTCTCCCCCCACCCTTCTGTTATAATTTCATTTCTTGCACGGTGTTTTCACGAAAAAGCCTTACTGAGGTTAAAATAGTAAAAAAGGATCAAAGCTGCCAACGTTAAAGCACCCGTGCAGTGCAATTCAAACTTAAAAACAATCGAAGAGAGGGAGGGAGGTGGGGCGAGAGAGAGAGAGATGGCAAAATCGTCAGAAACAATTTCAACCGCAAAAATTTCATCAGTGCTGTCACCGTCGGTTGTTTCTCGAGTTGAAAACTTCTTGTCAGATCCTGAGATCACCGAACCTTCGCCAGAATCGGGGCGCAATCAAATTCGTACTCCGACCTCGTACGTGGTCTGCTCAAGCTCGACCAACTCCAACGTGGTCGAATCACTTGTCTTCTCTGTCAAACCCTTTGTATCCGTACGTTCAACCCCCTTCATTTTTCGACTGATTGTATGTGTGGAAGTGAAATTAGGGTTTTGTTGTGTAGAATGTTTATGGTGGATTGCACGGCGGAGCTGTGGCGGCGGCGGCGGAGGTGGTATCGTTAGCGTGTGCGAGGACGGTCGTGGGTGAAGATAAGGAGCTGTTTCTTGGTGAATTGGGTATTACTTATTTGTCTTCTGCTCCTATTAATGTAAGTATTTTTTAAGGATTTCTTCATCATTATGATTCTGTTTGACCTTATCATCCGTATTCCTCTCTCCATTTTTCCCCTTTTATTTTGGTTTTTCTTTATCTGTTGATTCTATTTAATTATATGGGTGAGGTTTTATGTTAAGGATGTGTTTGAGGTAGAGTACTAAGGAAATACGTAAATGAACAGAGGGTAACTTATGTTTATCTGTTTCTTGGTCCACTACGAGGGCAATGCCCTTTACAAAAAAGGGGGTTGTGGAGGATCGAACTCTCATCACTCGTAAGGCGATGAACCCCCTTATGCTACTACTGGGCCTAGAGGTTGGTGGTAGTAACAGAACTGCTTTTCAATACTTGCAAGCTTGGATAGATTTAAAAAATAAAATAAAATTAAAATTAAAATTGTGTATTTGTCCTTTTTTGTGATGTACAAAGTATTCAAATTGCCTTGCAATGTAGGATTTTTAATACTTCAATAAAAGGATGTTACTCCAATTGTTTAAAATAGTACTGGAATTTCCATGAGTGGTAATTGTGAAGGTAAATCCACATCTAACTCTATGTCAGGATGCCCTTTTTGAGGGAATTGGATGGAATTAAGCCACAATCTATTGTCCTTTTCTCAGGATGCTTATCTTGTCAGTTTCTTCTTTCATGTTGTGTGCCTGCCTTCGCACTTGATTCCTTGTGCTTCTTTCTTTTAGGAGTAGTTTAAACCCCTTTCTTTTGGAAGTTATAAGGGTTTTTGTTTCACAGGCAGAAGTTATGATCGAAGGGTCTATTGTGAGGAGTGGAAGAAATTTGACAGTGACTTCCATTGAGTTCAGACTCAAGGAAACTAAAAAACTAATTTCTGTAGCTCGGGCCACCTTCTACAACATGCCAATGCCAAAATTGTGAATTTCTAATAGATCAACCATAGCAGATCATATTTATGGTATGTTATTGTTACTGTCTCTGCTTTCTTACTTTAAGGTTTGATGAGAAACGGAGGGAAAATCAAAAACCTGACATCAAATTCTATGACTATGTGTATGGGTTCGTCCTTTCCCATGAAATCTTGGAACCCCTTGCTCATCATTCAAAAACAGCTACTGGAGTCAGATGAATACTTTTCCCCCTGTTTCTGTGTTCTGTGTAACCGAGCCCTTAAACCCCATCAAAAGAATGTATCTCACTCATAAAAGAGTGAAGTGAAGACCAGAATATTGAACTGCTGTGACATTATGATGAGGGAAAATACATATATTAAGGTTTTGAAGATTGGCCTCATAATTGTACTTGGGACTTTTTTTTTTCCTCCCTTTTCTGCTCTACGGTAATGTTGTAAGGTTGCTTTTCTAAAAGAATAATTTTACTTGTGGAAGAGTCTGCTTCTGGCTTTAGGCCTTAGTGCTTGACGGAAAGAAAAACTCATGCTGTCAATGGCACTTAGTATTCATGTTTCCTACAATTTTACCACCCCTATCAGGGCAGGAGCTGTGCATGTGCTTTGGGTGGGACGGGGGATGTCCACTAAGACTTTTGATTAAGGAAATACGGATAAATTTTTAATTTTTGACTTTTTGGCTCCTTAACCCTCAAACAAAAGTTTTGGCCCCCAAAGTGCAAAATATAATTTAGACCCTTTTTCCTCATTCATGTTTTGTGGCCCTCTTTGCAATTGAAAATTAGGTCCTTAATTTAATAAAAGTACAGCCTTTATCCTTTTTTCAAAAAAAAACTTAAGCCCTTAATTTAATATAAATCGAGGCCTCGCAAAATTTTACCTAAGTTTGATGTATAAATCACATAACCCCTCAAAACTTTACATGAATTTCCAAAATTTACTCCCCCTTTTATGTAGTCTCACTGTTCTCATTTTTTAAGTTTTTTTAAGATATTTTTGTTATTTAATTTTTCTTGTTATTGATCTTCATGTTCAAGGTCAGAATATGTCGGTGCGTATTGTTAAAATTTATATATATATTTACTCTTGTTGTTGACGATGCGATTTTAGATATTTTTCCATCAAAATCATGTATTCTGGATTTATGGCTTTTTGTTGGTTTCTTTGCAATGTTGATTAATCTTTTTCTAATCATGCATCCCCAGATATTTTAATTTTTTTTTTGAACCCTAGTTTGATTTTTTTTTTTTTTTTTTTGTTACAAATTTTGATTATATTTGTTTATACTATGCTTCTACAGTGTGTGCTGAAATTGTGTCACAAACTTCTACATGTGTGTTTCTTTTTTATCACAAATTTTCCCGTGTTCGTATTTTGCCTCCCCCGAAAAAGTTTCCAGATCGGCCACTGACCTTATGGCCCTACCAAGATGAATTTTCTGACTCTGCCTCTGACCCCTATGCGGTGATAGTGGTATCCGTTCAAAAACATGGAACCTATGAACCAACGGTGAATGTGATTGGTGACAGCTGATATTATGCATGCACCCAAACTTGCTCTTTCTGAAGAGTTTGAATACTTCTGACTGACCTTACAGTGGATAATTCAATCCTACTTCCATGTGCACACAAGAGATTTTAGGGCGCTTTCATATGAAAAATATTCTGATCCACTTGTCAGATAATCTACATAAGGCGGGTTTTACTACAAGAAAGAATGAGTGGCTCTAAAGGACCTAATTATGATGTTTCTTTTCACAAATCTTATCCTTCTGTTAGTTTAATTTTGACTTATATATTCTATTGAACAAGTTTGAAGATTGCATTTACAGAACAAGATTTCTTATGCTTCGGCAAGCCACTTTTGGGCAATCACTTTCTTATTGAAAAAATTTTCTTAGCACAGTTGCTTATAGCATATGAGTAGTTTTCTCCAAGGACTTGGCACAATGGAAGGAAGCCATTGTTTTACTTTGTGGTTGCCCCGCTTGTGCCTTTGGAGTGCCCCACCTCTAGGGATAACTCTGGTGTAAGCGGGATGTGAATCTTGGGTCAATGATCATATTCTAAAACTAAATCACTATCGCAAGCCATCCCATTCTTATCCTACCATTTTTTGGGTGTTTGCAGCAGGTAGTTATTGGAGGGTTTTACAGAACAGAAGAAGAAACTTTCAACAGTTTTGTTGCGCGCTCTGAAGTCATCAAATGTAGCTGATGTTGCTCACTGTTCTTCGAAAGCATACCAATTTCGTGCTAGATCACTTCTGTTTGAAATAAATGAGTAATTTGAAGAATTGACAACTCTTGCTTGAAATCTGTTGAATGTGAATGCCACACATGGGCCAGCAGCTCTGGAACTCGAGTCCTCCATTCCGAAACTTCATGATGCTATACATTAGAATATGGTGTCCACGTTTAGTTTATTTAATGGTTGGATACTAGTATCTCTTAAACAAGTTCTTGGGTTTAAATTTTGTGTATTGAGAAAACTAGTGTTTAGAGAATTTTTTTTTTTTAAGAATTCAATCCAACTTTAATCGAATTTAGTTGGATTAAATATATATATATATATATATATATATATATGATGTCATGAAAGCATCAAGTAGCGGCTCAATGATATTGAAAATTCATAAGATTGGTCATCATTATTTCTCAATTTCCACAAATAGCATCATGTGCATTCTCACAAAATAGGGCCTATCCAGACCTGCCAAGGCATAAAAACGAATTTGCATGGTTTTGAGTTTATTACATCAATCAGCTTTAGTTCAAATGGCACCATTCCCCCTTCCTTTATAATAAACTCAAGTTCAAGTATCCCTATTTATTGAAAAAAACAATAAGGGTTCCTTATACCTCATTAGACAAAATTTTTGGGTCCAAGCACCAGTCTAGTTCTATATGTTGGGCCAGGCCTGGACTGACTTTCTGCCATAGGGCATGATTCCAAACTCAACCCCGTAAATACTCATGGGGCTGTTAACCTTTCCTCTGGTTGTGCTTGTGCTGAGGGAATCATTAGAAATTGTATGGGGGATTAGATTGCTGGATTTATTTCGAACATAGGTAAGGAGCAGGTCCTCACGGCTGAGGTTTGAGGGCTTAGAGAAGGTCTCCGGTTGGCTGAGAGTAAAGGAATTAGCAAATTAGAAGTGGAAACTGACTAGGACTCTGGTTATGTTGCTGCAGGACCCTGAAGATGATCATCCTCTGAGTCTTATTATTCAGTAGTGCAGAAGCCTGAAGATGTCATCCTCTGAAGATGATCATCCATTGGAGAATCAACTCTTAAAATGGAGTTGGGTAACTCGAATACCTATTGCTCTAACTCCAAATACATCCTGTTAGTCCAGCCCAATGTTGAGGACCATGATAGTCCAATATAACACTGGACTCCCTTTACGCCTAGCTGAAAATGATTGAGGCCCACCGTGACTAAAGGCATATTTTTGGACCGCAATGTGCCATGACCCATTTCCAGGCCTATTTCTGCACAATTGGAAGGACAATTAAGGCACAGAATCTAATCGGGTCACATGCTTGAACAAACTGTTTAAGTTATTGAACTGGCGCCCACACCACCAAAAGATTCTTGGTGCCCAATTTCTTGACTGGCCCTGTACCATCGACTCCGTCAAGGTGGCCTGACCTCGCGCTTCCTTTAAACATTGGAAGAGCCGGTTTAAAACCGGGAAAACCTGTTTAGCACATGTCAAAATGGTGACCTAGTACCAGAAGACCTGTACAATATCCAACTAACCAGCCCATCCCAGCCCAATAACATGCATTTCAGGACGCCAATACAAATCAGGATGATGTTGTGCACAGTCCATCTACTCCAGCTTTTGCCGGATCATAATCCCATCATATAAACTCATTGCAATGGCATGCACAGATAGGCTCAAGACTATGTAACGAGGCACCACTTCCTGGCTATCAGCATCACCACGATGTTAAGATATTACTAAGGGCCAATAATCATTCTGGCCAGTTTCGACAAACAGCTTCCAACTTCCCATAACAGATGGCCTTCAAGGACAGGATTCAGCCCTATCAAAAATCACTTGAATTTACAGCTTTCTGGAAGAAACAAATTGACACCAAGAGAATAATTTTTGCAACATGCACACAAGAATACATGCATAAAATAACTCATTTGCTCCAGCATCGCCCTCAGTACTAGGTTCATACCAGTGTGCCTTGCCAGCACTCTGCATTTTCCAGTCCAATACAAGGTGCTGACCTGTCAAAGGAGAAAAGGTAAGAATGGCCTTCGGCAACTATCGCAAGAAGTAAATGCTTTATCTAGGATTTTGCTAGTTACTCCAGATTCATCTATTCTTTTTCTCCCAGGAAAGAAAGGAGCACCACATGGTAAGATGGTAATGTCAATTTGTAAGATTCAAAAATTAAGATGATGCAAAGGGGAATTGTCCATATTAAAAATTTTAATGGAAAAAGGAGTGCTACATGGTAAGATGGAAATGTCAATTAACTGAAACACATGGATCTTCAGAACCGTACTATATAGCTATATAAAAAACCTATTTGATCACAATAAGAAGCAAGGTTTAAGTAGTCTCGACTGATCGTGACACCTCCTTGCTGTTATTGTTTTGTAAGCAAATAAAAAACTCAATTTCAAGCCAGAGATAGGAAACGTGGCAAGCCATACAACTATGACCCTGTCTGTCCTTCGGCTCTTACAAAAATAGAAATAGAATTTTGACAAACAACATATCTAACCAATCTATTGGGCCCAAGATCAATAATTTAAACATTTTACATGCCAGATAGAGAATTTAATTTTAGAAGTAATTCTAGAAGTTGGTCAATATGCTAACCTGATCATTCATATCTGGTTGATACGGGTCTTTTACAACATTATGCCTCATGAAAATATGGCATCAATGAAGGCTTCTGCAACGAATGGTTGGAGATCTTCAAGACCTTCCCCTACACCTACAAACTTTACAGGAATGCCAAGCTCATGTACAACACTAACCTGCCATAAGTAATTATAATCGTTGGTGAAAAACTTCTGCAAATCAAGTTTCAGACCCTTCAAATTTAGGACACTATCCAACAATATAAACCAAGATAGTAAACCAGGATTATAAGCATACCACACAGCCACCTCTAGCAGAACCATCTAGCTTTGTCAAGATCAAACCAGTAATCCCCACAACCTACCACCAGGCACCCAAACTTCAGTTCATGGCATTGCATGTATCAGCTTAGTATTGCAAATGGAAAGAACACATTCCCATAATGTACAATTTTATCAAGAGATTTGTCCCAACCAAAAAATATATATGTATTTTACATTACTCAAAACTCAAAAACAGTAGCCAAGCTGCGTAGCAAGGCATAGACAGTATTCATAAAACAATACACAACAATAGAAGAGCGAGACTTTGCTCCGGTCACACCTCCATCTGGTCATGCCCAATCGCCAACATGGCAACCTGAACAAAGAGCCTTGTAGGCCAATACAAGATGCAAAAGCATGTAGATTCCACAAGGCACCTTGCTTCAACTGCCACATGGAGGATAGGCTGGTTGGGCCAAAGGCACAATCCCCCCACCCCAAAAGAAAAGAAAAAAGGGAACAAAAAGCCTATTTATTATAAAATAATCCTACACCACCCACCTCCTTCCATTAGCGATTGAATTTTCAAATCCATCCCTTCATTGCACACAAGTTCTCCACCGTGTTATTGGAGGCCATGCATGCCTATGTATGGATAATGTAGTACAATAGCAGCGTCAGTTCCCTTGACGGAAGTGATATTACAAAAATTAGATTCCACATTTTAGAGGAGAATAACTTTGGTAATTTTAATATAAGGGTGTGGCTTTGCTCCTATACACCTCCATCCAGTCATGTTCCATTGCAAAGGTGGCAACTAAAGCAAGGAGCCTTGTGGGCCTGTGCTAGGTGGATAAGCATGTGGGTTTCACAAGGCGTCTTGGTTCAACTGCCACATTAGTAAGCAGCTAATTGAAGTGAGAGCCTATGTAGAGCATGGTCGCACCCACAATATCATTGATTTGAAGAAAGCCAAGAAGATTTTCAAACACCCTATATGGTATACCAAATTAATTCTGAAACATCTTTAAATAATAATTTGAGCATTTTGGCATCTTGAAACCATTTTGACACAAAAAACCAAATTAATTTTATTCAATATTAGTAGATTAAAGCATACCTCATTAAACTCCCTTGCCTGTGGAAGCATATTTAAGCCAGTTGTTCCGTCCAGAACCAACAGTACCTCCTACATATATTCATAGTAGCCTCAATAAATATAATGATAAAAACAGCTAAAGTGCAAAGGGATCAGATGTTGAAAGTAACAAAGGACCCTTAAAGCATCTGAACAGGTAAAATGCATATATTTGTAAAACCTAGTCTATTATTATCCTTGGGTGTTTGTAAATTCTTCCTTTTCCTAATAATATTTCTTATTCTATCCAATGACTATTATATCCAAAAAGTAAAAAAATATATATATGTGTATATATATATATAAGATCATTAGTGAAACATCAAATAGACTAAGGGCTTACATTAGGTGCTCCAGCAACAACTTTACCAACTGCTTTTTTGCATGCAATCAACTCTTCCATCAAACTATAATTGGTGTGTAGACCTTAAAAGGGAATGAACAGTCTTAGGAAAATCTTCCCAGTGGGATCATTATAACTATGATCATGATCAAGGGAGCTCTATGCACTTACGTCCAGATGTATCACACAAGACCACATCGAAACCTTGCTCTTTCCCTCTTTTCACAGCCTGTGAAAGAACTACTCAGGGAGAACTTTAAAAAATAAGTTGATAAAAAAGTTGTCAGAAAAATTGTTGAACATCTCTAATTGTAGGTTATAATATCACCTGAAGATGCTTTGGCCTTCTCCACTTCAGCTACAACAATCTCCGAACCACTTCTCTCAGCCCAGATTACAAGCTGATCAGTAGCAGCTGCTCTGAAGGTATCACCTGCTGCCATTAATACCTGGAACAGTTTAAATGTTTATGAGCCAAACAATATCATAAAATCAACATGTATCTAAACTAAAGCAACAAACCAAACTCAACACCTCTGAACATATAGTTGATTTGGCATATTCACATTCAAATGAATGGTTATATGAGAACAGATATTGCTGCTGGGCCATCATTAGAAAAAAAGGCCAAAAGATCAACATTGCAGAAGTGAAGAGCTCGTCATAAGAAAGTTACAGTGGATCAATGAAGGGGATGAAGTGCCATGAAAGAAGAAAAAGGCATTCACTTGGTTGCTTACTGGAAGCTGTCTGCAGCAATGCAGCAAAGAGAGGCTCTATAGAAGGAGATGTGGGGAGGGAAGAGGGAAGTGGGATTCCTGCAAGATAGCTTAAAACTATTGGAGTGGGAGTAGGACTGGGACAGAAGAAAGAGGTGAGACTAGTGCCAATGCAACTAATGTTATGATAGGGTTACCTCGATTTCAATTTTCCAGTCTAGAACACAAGCTTAATGTGGGCTGCCTTGCTAAATCGTATAAGCACATAGAATATGCATGGTCAGGGTCAGTGCAGGTTTCTTGTGTTCTAAAATCTTTAAACCAGGACCGGCTGACTGACCATTGATCAGTTTCCTCATACTTGGACCCAAGCCCAACCACTGTCAGTTGGAAACAGGTAAAAAGAAGTTTATATGGCAGTAGGATTGATCTGCTTTCTACCCAACTCTACATCATTAACTAAAATAGAAGTTCGTTCCTTTTCTATCCCCAAGAAAAATAATTTTCTTTAACCCATACTAGTTAAAGTTATTATCTACAGTAACTTAATTGGAGTTTAGTAATGAAAAACAAAATAATTTCATCAATTTTATTAAAGACTTATAGAAATTAGTAGTGTTTTATGTATAATTTAATAACTCAATTTTTTTTTTTTTTGGTTAAGGTTAATAACTCTAGTTAAATTAACAGTTTACATGACACATACTGTATGCATGCAGTGCATGAGGGTCAACTATCATAACAAAACAATAGAAGATATAACTAAGACAATACCTTAACTCCTTCTTTCTTCAGTTTATGAGCAAGCTTTCCTAAAAGGGCAAATAATAGGTCAGCTTTCCCAGATATTTTCACTGAGAGGATGAAAAGAATGATAAAGAATATTCATCCGTAAGGGAACAAAATAAATAAATGATGCGAGAAAAAGAACCCATAATCACCTTAATTCTATGTCTTACCAAGCGATGTCGTCTTCCCACCCCCATTCACACCAACAATCATAATCACCGCTGGTTTTCTGAAAGAAAAACAAAATAGAAATGATAGAACCTTGATAAAGTGATTTGCAAATACAGAGCACCACAAGGAAACAAAAAAAAATGAATGAAGCAAACTCCTCACACAGATACACAAAGAAAGCAACCTGAAACCAAGCTGAAGCTCCGTTTTGTCTCCCTTCTCAGTCAACAATTCTAGCACACTCCTCTTCAAAGCATCCTAGAACAAATACCAATATCAGATGTGCAACGACATTGCACAATCCAGTACCTCTCAACTCAATCACAGATAAGATTCACAACAACATGAATGAGCTTCAAATTACAGAAATGTTACCTTTATTTCACTCCCTGATTTGAGCTTCCCTGCTAATATATCCTCCCTCAAGCCTTCCACAATCTTAATAGTAATCTTTGGCCCAAAGTCAGAAACCAATAGAGCCTACAAAAGATTTAAGAAAAATTCCTCAAATACATTAAAATTTTGTTCAACTTCGAAGACCAGCTGATTTACTTGCAAGAGAATCAGAACTCTCGAGATAATGTAATAGAATAAAATGCCAAAAAAAAACTGTAATTCTTCAATGATTCTATTGAAAATGCAGTAATAAAATACAGCCTACAATGATTCTAACATATCAAACCGTCATCTTCAAATACCCTCTTAAAATTGTATAGAACTTCAAAACCAATTGATTCTATTGCAAGAACATCAACCCTCAAAATAAAGAGCATTTGATTTCGAAAGAAATATAGCAATGCAAGAGAATTGAACGTACTAAATTCCATTGAAAATACAGCAATAGAAACTGCAATGATTTCAACAATCAAAACCTAATTCTTGAACACTCCTCAACTGATTCTATTTCAGAAACCAAAAATCTAAAAAATAAAGATCATCACCTTTCCATATAAATAAATTAATGCAATATAATTGAACAATCCAAGCCTTCAAAATGCAATGACTCTGCTGAAAATAAAGTCATGTAACACAGCATGCACCCTAATTCTCAAATATTCCTCAACTGATTCCACCACAAGAAACCCAGAAATTTTCTCAAATTAAAAACGTAGTAATGCAAGATAATTAAACATTAGAAACCCTAAAAATAAATGATTACTGAGAAAAAAAAAAGGAACATATTGAAGCATGAAGAAGCAGAATATTTGGTGACTGAAGTCAATGAAACAAATGGGTAGTCCACGTCATTTTTGTGTTGTGCATTTTGTTATGATGGTGGTGCATTTAGTTATGCAGTTAGGTGGTGCATTTTTCTTTGCTGTGCATTGTTAGGAAGTTAGTATCTGATTCCCTTCTCTTCCTTCTTGCAATTTGTATATATACCCACCATTGTATTCCCTTTTTCAGTAGCAAGAATGAAAATTAAAACCTGAAGTTCTTCTCCTCTATTTTTGCTTTCTGCAATTTTTTTCTTTGAAACTTTTCAATGGTATCAGAGCTAGGCCTGATATCTAATGGCAGCAGACATGGCTACTTCCATTACCTTCAATCCAAACAGCAACCCAACAGAAAATTCTTACTCTCGTTTCTTGAATTTTAATGACCTCAATAACCCCTATAGGCTGGACAATGAGGATAATCCTGTTGTAATTCTGGTTGTAGACTTACTTACCGGAGAAAACAATGTTCCTTGGTCACGATCTATGCGATGGGCACTAAGGGCTAGAAACAAAATCGGCATCAATGGTGACTTTCAGAGACCTACGGACCCAGATCCTCTACTGGATGCTTGGGAGCGCTGCAATGATTTGGTAGTTTGTTGGATCCAGAATTCTGTAAGTAACACTATGAAATCAAGTTTAACTTTTGTGGATGATGCTAGAGAAATGTGGAATGAATTGCAAGATCGTTATTCCCAACAAAATGGTCCACGAATTTTTCAATTGAAAAGAGCACTAGCAAGTTTGACACAGGAACAAGACTCTATTAGTGTCTATTATGGAAAATTAAAAGTATTGTGGGATGAACTCTATGTATGATCCAATACCAAGCTGTAGCTGTGGAAAATTGAAAGTTCTCTTGGATAGGTATCAACAGGATTGTGTAATTCAATTCCTCATGGGCTTAAATGAGTCATATGCTAACACAAGAGACCAGATAATGTTGCTTGACCCCTTACCAACTGTGAACAAGGTTTTCTCTATGATACAGCAACAAGAGATACAGCATAAGCTTGGAACTAATATACCAATGGTTGAATCTATGGCTCTTATAACACGTAGGGGTCATGTGGATGGCAAAAGTAATTACAAACACAGCATTTCAGCTAAACAAAACAGGCCATACTGTACCTTCTACAAGACCAGTGGACACACTTTGGAGATATGCTTCAAGGCAGGAAATGCTGACCCACCAACATGTACTCATTGCAACATGAAGGGACACTTGACAAAGAAATGTTACAGGTTGCATGGTTTTCCCCCAGACCATAAGTTGTATGGAAAGGGTAAAAGCACATTGTCATTGGGCAATCTAATGTTGCTGTTATAGAATCGAAAGACGGAGCAAATGAAAAGGTGGCTCTTGTTAGGAAGAGATTTAATCAATGGAGCCAATCAAAGAATCAACATCAAATTGAGCAAGTCAATTCGGAAATCAAAGGGATGCCATCAATCTACAAGTCAATTCGGAAATCAAGGGGATTCCATCAATTTACAAGTCAATCCGTAAATAAAGGGATTCCATCAATTTGCTAGTCAATTAGAAAATCAAGGGATTCCAACAATTTGTTCAATCATACCATATACATAATTAGACTACCAAAAATTAGAATATATAAATTAGGAATAAGAGAATATCACGATTGTAATTTAAAAACTTTCCTGAATTATTTCTATATAATTTTCTATATATATGGAATAACAAAGGAGAAGAAACTCATTTAGACAAATTAACATGGTATCAGAGCCTTCTATCAAAATCTAAATATTCGTGTCATTGTTTTAGCCCTAAGGACTCTCGAATATTTGGTCTTTTCCTTTGGTTTTAGTAGTTCTGATTTTGAAATTATTTTCAGATCACATATTATAGGTTTTATTTCGGAGAGTTATAATTTTTTACACACTTTTGAGTTTTTTTTAGATCACTATGGCAACAGAAAACTTTTCTGTTCGGTTCAGCGGAAAGAACTATTCGGTTTGGGAGTTTCAATTCAGAATATATGTCAAAGGCGAAGGACTGTGGGGACATATTGATGGGTCTTCTACTGCACCAAATGACAAAATTGGCCTTGCTACGTAGGAGACAAAAGATGCTCAGATTATTTCTTGGATTCTGAGATCTATTGAGCCACACATGGTCAGCAATTTGCGCTCTTTTACAACAGCTAAAGAAATGTGAGAATATTTGAAACGTATTTATAATCAAGACAACAATGCAAAGCGTTTTCAGTTGGAGCTGGACATTACAAATTACAGTCAGAGTAATCTTTCAATTCAAGAATACTATTCTGGTTTTCTTAATTTATGGACAGAATATTCAACCATTATACATGATAAAATATCACGAAAGGCATTGTCTATCCTCAAAGAAGTTTATGATACTAGTCGACGGGATCAGTTTCTCATGAAGCTTAGACCAGAATTTGATGTTACAAGGGCTACTTTGCTGAACCGAGACCCAATTCCCTCTTTAGACGTGTGTGTTGGAGAATTACTTTGGGAAGAGCAGCGATTAATTACTCAAGAAGCTATGGTACGAGACAAACTCACCTCAAAGTCTGTAACAGTTGCCTACGCTGCTCAAGGGAAAAGAAAAGGAAGAGATATGAAGCAGATTCAATGCTATTCATGCAAGGATTTTGGACATATTGCTCAAAATTGTAGTCGAAAATTCTACAACTATTGCAAGCAACGTGATCACATTATTAAAGAATGTCCAACACGACCAGAGAATCGTCCAACCAAAGCCTTCCATGCTGCGGTTCATTCCTCTTCCCCTACAGAGCTAGCAGATCAGGGTCCCATGACAACACCTCCGGCAGTCTCTAATCAAGTTGTCTTGACTTCAGAAATGGTGCAACAAATGATTATCTCAGCATTCTCTGCCTTGGGCATTCAAGATAAGACTAAACACACTCTTCAACCTTGGTTTGTTGACTATGCGGCTTCGAATCATATGACTGGTACTTCTGATTATTTGCACAATATTCGACCCTATTGTGATGCACAACATATTCAAATTGCGAATGGTAGTTCTCTTCCTATTGCTGTTATTGGTGATATTGATTCATCTTTTCGTAATGTGATTGTGTCCCCTGGGCTTTCATCAAGTTTAATTTCAGTTGGTCAATTGGTATATAACAATTGTAACGTGTATTTCTCTCGTGATGGTTGTCTTGTGCAAGACTGGGGGTCTGGAAAAGTGATCGCGAAGGGGCCTAAAGTGGAAAGATTGTTTCCTATACATTTCCTTAGTCATGGTATTTTTTCTTTGGCTTGTAATACTATAACAAATCTAAGTGAGGTATGACATAAACGTTTGGGTCATCCTAATTCTCTTGTCCTGTCTCACTTATTGAAGCATGGATTCTTGGGCAATAAAAATCAGTCTTCCTCTTTATTTTTTGATTGCTCTACGTGTAAACTTGCTAAGAGTAAGACTCTACCACTTCCTTCTTCTAGTCATCATGCAGAAAAGTGTTTTGATATTATTCATAGTGATGTTTGGGGTGTTTCTCCTGTACTCTCTCATACAAATCATTAATATTTCATGACATTTATTGATGACCACAGTCGGCATATTTGGATTTATTTTCTTCACTCTAAAGCTGAGGTTTTTTCCATGTTTCAAAGTTTCTTGGCATATGTTGAAAATCAATTTTTTACTAGTATTAAAATCTTACAATCTGACTCTGGGGGAGAATATATGTTAAATGAATTCCAAGTTTTCTTACAACGCAAAGGTAATATTTCACAGCGCTCTTGTCCTTGTACACCTCAACAGAATGGTGTTGCTGAACGAAAAAATCGACATTTGTTCGATGTCACTCGTGCCTTACTACTTGAATCTTCTGTTCCCCCTCAATTTTGGGTTGACGCCATATCCACAGCTGTCTATCTGATTAATCGTCTTCCATCTCAAGTCCTGAACTTTGACTCATCATTTTTTCGTCTCTACAACACTCATCCTAGTTATCACACACTTCATACTTTTGGATGCGTCTGTTTTGTTCACTTATCATCTACTGAACGTCACAAACTTGGTGCCCAAGCTGTTAAGTGTGCGTTTCTAGGTTACAGTACCACTCAAAAGAGATTTGTATGTTATGATGCTATTGCTAATCGTTTTCGTACCTCTCGAAATGTGATTTTCTTTTAAAATCACAATTTTTTTTAGTCTAATGTGGTCTCTTCTACTACTCCTATACTTCCTCACTTTGATGATGTTCCGTGTCCTATTGAGTGTTTCAAACTAGGTGTTGTGTATACGAGACGTAAAACCACTTTAACTCCTTCTGATACTGACCCGCCACCTGAGCCTGTACCTCCGGCACCTCAAAAATCTACACGTGTCTCTCATCTACCAGATAGGTATGGATTCCCACATACATCTCTTAATGTCACTTTATCGAACATTCTTGTTCCTACTTGTTATTCTCAGGCAGCCAAACATGCGTGTTGGAAACAAGCAATGCAAGATAAGCTCCAAGCACTGTAAGAAGATCATACATGGGATATTGTTTCATGCCCTCCTGGTGTTAAACCTATTGGTTGTAAGTGGGTATATTCTGTGAAATTGAATTTTGATGGTTTTCTTGACCGTTATAAGGCTCAGTTGGTTGCTCTTGCAATAGGCAAGAATATGGGGTGGATTACGATAAAACATTTGCTCTAGTAGCCAAAATGACTACTACCCGAACTATTATTACTATTGTTGCTTCTAAGGGATGGTCACTTCATCAAATGGATGTTAAAAATGAGTTTCTGCACGGTGATCTTAAGGAAGAAATTTTTATGACTCCTCCTCTTGGTTTATTATCTTCCTCATCTGGTGTGTGCAAGTTTAGACGTTCTCTTTATGGCTTGAAACAAGCACATCGGGCGTGGTTTGAGAAATTTTGTTCTACTTTACTCGGCTTTTCTTTTACCCAGAGCCAGTATGATTCTTTTTTGTTCCTTCACAAAACAACGGATAGTGTTTTTCTTCTTCTTGTCTATGTTGATGATATTGTCATCACTAGCACCGATAGTGTTTTGATTCAACAGCTTAAGCAGCAATTCCAAACTTCATTTCATATGCAGGATCTTGGTTCTCTCCATTATTTTTTGGGTCTTGAGGTTCGTTTGAATCGGAATGGTATTTTTTTGCATCAACACAAATATAGAGAGGACTTGATCTCTTTAGCTGGACTTCAATCTGCTTCTCCTGTTAACACCCCTCTTGAGGTTAATATGAAATTTAGTCGTGATAAGGGTGACCTTTCTAATCCTATGATATATCGTCAGTTGATCGAAAGTCTTAATTATTTAACAATTACACGTCCTGACATTTCTTTCACTGTTCAGCAAGTCAATCAGTTTATGCATACCCCTCGACACCTTCACTTAGTTGCTGTTCGTCGTATCATTCGCTACCTGAAGGGTACTTCTGGTCGTGACTTATTCTTTCCTATTGGATCCTCCATTCAATTAATTGGTTACAGTGATGCTGATTGGGTAGGCTGCCCTGACACCCGACGTTCTGTTACCGGATGGTGTATGTTTCTTGGCTCTGCACTCATTTCTTGAAAAAGTAAGAAACAAATTCGGGTATCCAAATCTTCCACCGAATCGGAATATCATGTTATGTCTACTGCCTGTTTAGAGATTATTTGGCTTCGCGATTTATTGACTGAAATTGGATTTCCTCAATCAGATCTCACACCTCTTTATGCAGATAATACTAGTGCTACTCAGATTGTTGCTAATCCTGTTTTTCATGAACGCACCAAGCATATTGAAGTGGATTGTCATTCTATTCGTGAAGTTTTTGAAAATCAGGTTATCTCCCTACCGCATATTACCTCAGATCTTCAACTGGCTGATGCCCTTACCAAGGCACTACCTCGGCCTCATAATCAGTTTCTCATAAACAAATTGATGCTTCTTGATCAGCTACATCAATTTGAGGGGGGATGTTAGGAAGAGATTTAATCAACGGAGCCAATCAATGAATCAACATCAAATTGAGCAAGTCAATTCGAAAATCAAGGAGATTCCATCAATCTACAAGTCAATTCGGAAATCAAGGGAATTCCATCAATTTACAAGTCAATTCGGAAATAAAAGGATTCCATCAATTTACTAGTCAATTAAAAAATCAAGAGATTCCATCAATTTGTTTAATCATACCATGTACATAATTAGACTACCAAAAATTAGAATATATAGATTAGGAATAAAAGAAAATCACGATTATAATTTAAAAATTTTTCTGAATTATTTCTGTACAATTTTCTATATATATGGAATAACAAAGGAGAAGAAACTCATTCAGACAAATTGACAGCTCTAACTAAGAATCAATATCAACAATTGCTATCTCTGTTAGAGAACAAAGGCACTAATACAACAACACACTCGATTAACCAAGCACAAGCTTTTATCAAGACAGCTAGCACTTCCTCTAACATGGCTGGTAACATTATGTGTCTTTCAGCTAGTATATCTCAAAATATTGCTCAAGATGTTATACCCTAGATCATTGACACAGGTGCAACAGATCACATGATCTGTCACACCTCCTTTTTTTCAAATACCCCACGTTCAATTTCCTGTTCAGTTAAACTTGCTAATGGTAATGAAGTACCAGTAACTCACATAGGCAATATGAAACTTACCGAACGTATTATCCTTGTTGATGTCTTGTTCATGCCAAGTTTCTCTTTCAATTTGACATCAGCCAAGAAAATTGCAGAGTCACTCACCTATTGTCTTGTTTGTTTTTTTTACCATTGTTACGTACAGGACCTTCCATCTTGGACCACGATTAGGATGGGCAAAGCAAAGCATGACTTGTATCATCTCAAGCTCTCAAGTGTTGCACCTTCAGCTCTATCAGATAAACTTTCAAAATTCCATGTCAAAAAGTTATTTACAGCCACTTCCATTGGTTAGAACCATTCCAATTCCAAATTTCATTTATGGCATTGTCGTTTAGGTCATGTTTCCCCTTCCAGAATGAACTTACTTGATGATCCACTTGTGAAAACTCAATGTTCTGATATTAATAGAATGCCTTGTTTTATTTGCCCAATGTCTTAGTTATATAGATTACCTTTCCAACCATGTAAGCATAAATCAACTTCTCCTTTTGATCTTATACATTGTGACATCTGGGACCCTTTTTCAGTAACAGCATATGATGCATCCAAATACTTTCTAACAATAGTGGATGATTTCACTCATGTCACTTGAGTTTATTTACTCAAAACAAAAGCAGATACTAGATCTTGTTTAGAAGCTTTTTGCAACATGATTGAAACCCAATTCTCAACAAAGATCAAAATTCTTCGCAGTGACAATGGTCTAGAATTCCAAATGACAGAGTTTTTTAACAAAAAGGGTATAATTCATCAAAGAACTTGTGTAGATACTCCACAACAAAGTGGAGTGGTCGAACACAAGCATCAACATCTTCTCAATGTTGCCAGGGCTCTTAGATTTCAATCAAATCTACCTTTACTTTATTGGAATGACTGCATACTAACTGCAGTACATCTAATAAACAGAATACCAACACCTCTCTTGCAAAACCGCAGCTCATATGAAATTCCTTATAAGACAAAACCTTCATACACCCATTTGAAAGTATTTGGATGCCTCTGCTTTGCTGCTACTTTATCACACGATAGAAAAAAATCTAATGTAAGAGCTCAAGCATGTGTCTTCCTAGGTTATCCTTATGGGATAAAAGGATACAAGCTGTTGAATTTGAAAACAAATCAAGTTTTTATATCCAGGGATGTCATTTTTCATGAAGAAATTTTTCCCTTTCATGCTTCACATTTGGACCAAAATTTTAGAAAATCCTTAGTTGACAATTCTTTGCACATACCTATTTATCAAGTTCCAACACTTCATTCTGATTTCATTCCAACATCTCCAAATGTATCTCCTTTACCTAAGAACAACACACATACATCTAATATTTCTCCTATCAGCCCCCATTTAGCATCAGAAACAAACTCTTCTAATCCTGATATTAATGTTTCTCCTGATAAGACAGTGAGCCAGCCACAACCAGAACAAGTACCACTTAGTAGGTCAACTAGAACTAGGACAGCCCCTCAATACTTGAGAGATTATCATTGTCAACAAGCGGTTCTTGCTTCTCCACCATCAATCAATTCCAAAGTGGTTTCCTTTTCTCCAGGTAAGCCTTATCCTTTGACAGCCTCCTTGTCTTATTATAGATTATCACCTAATTATTTTTCTTTCTCTACTGCCGTATCTTCTCATCTTGAGCCCACTTCATATAGTCAAGCTGTAAAAGTCTCAAAATGGTGCCAAGCTATGGCAGAAGAATTGCAAGCACTTGAACAAAATGGGACTTGGATGATTACTGATTTACCTCCAGGAAAGGAGCCCATTGACTACAAGTATGTGTACAAAATCAAGTATAAATCTGATGGTACGGTGGAGAGATATAAAGCACGTTTAGTGGCAAAAGAATATAAACAACAAGAAGGGATAGATTACACTGAAACCTTCTCTCCAATGGCCAAGATGGTGACAGTACGTTGCATTTTATCTATTGCTACAATTCAAGGCTGGTATATCCATCAATATGATATGAACAATGCTTTTCTACATGGTGATTTAAAAGAAGAAATCTATATGCGGAAGCCTCCAGGTTATACAAGAGGGGGACCAAATCAAGTGCGCAAATTGATAAAAAGTTTGTATGGTTTGAAGCAAGCATCACGCCAATAGTATGCAAAATTTTCTACTTCACTTTTGGCCTTTGGTTTTGTTCAATCAAAGGCTGATGACAGTCTGTTTACCAAAAAAACTGAGACTTCTTTCATAGCTCTCTTAGTATATGTGGATGACATTATGATAGCAAGTAATTGTGCTCAAACAATAACAGAAACAAAGACCTTTTACAGAGTTTATTAAAGATCAAAGATTTAGGAATTCTCCGATACTTTCTTGGAATTGAAGTGGCAAGATCCAACAAAGGAATTCATCTCTCTCAAAGAAAGTATGCACTAGACATTCTAGCAAATTGTGGACTACTTGGAGCAAAACCTCTAAAATTGCCACTTGATCCAAACACTAAACTTGACAGAGATTCTGGCACTTCTCTATCTGATCCTACCCCTTACAGGCGCTTGATTGGAAAGCTTCTATACCTCACAGTTACACGGCCTAACATCACACATGCAGTGCATCTTCTAAGTCAGTATGTGGACAAACCAACTAACCGTCATGTCTGCAGTACATCAAATTCTCAGGTATATTCGTGCCTCACCTGGACAAGGACTTTTGCTGTCCAGCATTTCTCAATTGCAACTACGTGCTTTCTATGACTCAAACTAGGCATCCCGTCCAGACACTTGAAAATCTATAACTGGCTTTTGCATATTCTTGGGTTCTTCATTGATTTCATGGAAATCTAAGAAGCAGCAAGTAGTGTCCAGATCCTTAACAGAAGCAGAATATAGGGCTATGGCGCATACATGTGCAGAGTTAACTTGGCTACGTTATATTCTTGCTAATCTGCAAGTTACTCACAATCAAGCATCTCCTCTAGTGTGACAATCAAGCAGCACTTCACATTGCTGTCAATCCAGTTTTTCATGAACGCACAAAGCATATAGAAATAGATTGTCATCTTGTTCGTGATCATCTTCAAGCTGGACTCATTCACACAGCATATGTTCCAACCCAAAGACAACTTGCATATATCTTTACTAAATGTCTCACTGCTTCTATCTTTCATTCGCATTTACTCAAGATGGGCATAGTTGACATGTATGCTCCATCTTGCCGGGGGATATTGAAGCATGAAGATGCAGAATATTTGGTGACTGAAGTCAATGAAACAAATGGGTAGTCCACGTCATTTTTTTGTTGTGCATTTTACAAATGGGTAGTCCACGTCATTTTTTTGTTGTGCATTTTGTTATGATGGTGGTGCATTTTTCTTTGCTGTGCATTGTTAGGAAGTTAGTGATTCCCTTCTCTTCCTTCTTGCAATTTGAATATATACCCACCATTGTATTCCCTTTTTCAGTAGCAAGGATGAAAATTAAAACCTGAAGTTCTTCTCCTCTATTTTTGCTTTCTGCAATTTTTTTCTCTCTGAAACTTTTCAGAACAACGGATTCGAAATCCTATAAAGAAACGATAAATGGAGAGAGAGAGAGAGGGGGAAGCGAACCTCTTCGAGTTCGTCGAGAACTCGATCAGTATCGGCAAGATTCCAGTACAAGAGAAGTTCATCGACAACGGCAAGGCCGTCTCTGGTTTTCGAGAAACCCGAGAAGAGTTTGTCGACGTCGCTCTTTGCTTTCTCTTTTATTAACCGACCGAGTCTGGTGAAGAACCCGGTCTGGCTGGCCGAACATCTGAACCGGTCAAATTGGTTGGACCGGGTTTGGAGTATGGAGAAGAGAGTGGTGGGTGAAGGTGAGGATTTGGACGGGGAGAGAGGGAGGAGTGATGCGTGAGGTGGAAGTTGAAGACGAGCCATTTCCATTTCAGGTTGAGAGAGAAGGAGAGAGAGAAGGGCTTTTGCAGGAGCGGAGAGGATAAGCAAACGGATCCTAAACGGCGTCGTTTTAACGCTGGGTCCTAAGGGAGACACCTTGGCGGCGGGCGGCATCCTTGGGCTTGGGTCCCGTCCAGACAGGGTGTCACAAGCCAGCTCATTTGAGGAATTCTGTACCTTAAGAAGATCAATCTTCTTGTTATAACAAGCTGCAAAGATTAAGAAAGATGAATGAAGATCTAAGGAGACTACAATGGAATGTAAGAGTTAGAGATTGAAAGAGGGAAAAAGAAAGAAAGAGAGATAGAGAGGAAGAGAAGGTTACAGAGAATTTGAGAAGAAGAACATTTGTATTCATATTTTTCTGTTTTTCAATTCAGTAATGCAACCTCCATATGTACACTTTCTTTACAGCTGATTGAGTAACTATATCAACTATTCTAACTGTCTGAACTTGTTTTTTAACTAACTAACTGACTTCATTTTCTGTAGCTATTGTAATTCTTCACTTCAGCTCTGTCGAATGCTTGACTTCACTCTCTATAGTTGCTATAATTCTTCCTTCCAGTTCTACAGTAGTGTTACATTCTCACCCCCCTAAAACTCTCCTTATCCTCAAGGGTTGAAAGTAGGAAATTGAGCTTTGATGAAATTCATATCTTCTGATATCGACTCTTCATGGCTAAGATTAATTCATCTAATTAACCATTGAGTGATAGGTTCATTATTCTTCCAAATTACCCTCCTCTTCAACACTATAGCAGGTTATACCAAGGCTTGTTTTTCAGATCCAACTAGGGGAAGGCTAGGCATGACTTCAGTATTGAGACCTATCTTTTTCTTAAGGAGTGAAACATGAAACACTGAGTGAATTTTGGAGCCTTGTGGTAACTTTAGTCTATATGCAACCTTACCAATTTTTGCAGTTATAGGAAAGGGACCATAAAACTTGGGGAAGAGTTTGAGTTGTTTCCTGAGCTCCACTGACTGTTGCCTATAAAGTTGGAGTTTGAGGAATACAAAGTCCCCGACTTGAAACTCTCTTTCAGTTCTTTTTCTATTTACATTAAGCTTCATTCTGTTCTATGCTCGAGCCAAGTGATCGCTGAGAATTTGTAACATAGTCTGTCTATTCTTCATAAAGTCCTCAACAGCTGGATTCACAGACTCCCAATAAGGTCTCATAGATATAGTTTTGGGTTTATATCCATATAGGACTTCAAAAGGGGTCATTTGCAAGCTAAAATGGAAATTAGTATTATACCACCACTCCTCTAAACTCAGTCATTGCCTCCATTCGCTTGGTTTGTCAGCTACCATGCATCTGAGATAGCATTCCACACATTGGTTGAGCCTCTCACTCTGACCATCTGATTGAGGATGGTAGGCACTACTGAAATTCAGTTAAGTACCAACTATTCTGAATTGCCAAAAGAGGCTTAGAAACACTCTATCTTTGTCTGAAACTATAAAATCAGATAATCCATGTAATCTGAATACATTTTCTATAAATATTTCAGCTACTTTTAAGGTAGTATAGGGGTGTTTTAGAGCTATGAAGTGACTGAACTTTGTAAGTCTATCAATGACCACCAGTATTATATCAAACCCATGTGATTCAAGAAGCCCTTCAATGAAGTCTATACTTATCTGAGACCAAACTTGAGTGGGAATTTTGCAGAGGCTGGAGTAACCCAGGGTAAGGTACATTTTCATGTTTATTTCTTTGGCACACCTCAAATTCTTGCACAAACTTATTTACTACTACTTTCATTGCAAGCCAATAGAATATGGTTTTTACCCTTTGCAAAGTGTTATGCTAACCTAAGTGACCTCCCAAGGCTGAATTATGCATTTACTCAATTATCCTAGGCCTCAACTGGTGACCACTTCCTATATATTTTTTTTTCTTGAATTTCAGAATACCTTCTTTGTACCGGAGATCTTGTTGTCCTTCTGGTTCAATAATCAGCTGAGCTATGAGTTTCTGACATTCTTCATCCTCCTTGTAGCTTTGAATTATCTCCTGTATCCAAAATGGTTGAATTGTAGATATAGGCATTACCTAAATTTCCTGATATTGTTCTCCAGTTGTCCCCCTTCTTGACAATGCATCAGCAACATTGTTTTCTGTCCCTTTTTTATATTGGATCTCATATTCCAAGCCTAAGAGCTTTATGAGCCATTTGTATTGCAGGGAAGTTATGAGCTTTGTTCCAAGAGGTATTTCAGACTCCGATAGTCAGTTTTAATAATAAAATGATATCCCAAAAGGTAATATCTCCTTTTTGTTACTGTCATAGCTACTGCCATTAACTCTTTTTCTTATGTAGACAAACCCTGACTCTTGATTCCTAATGCCTTGCTTAGATAAGCAATTGGATGTCCCTCTTGCATTAGCACTGCACCCCAACCATTTAGGCATGCATCAGTCTCTATCACAAAAGATTTGGAAAAGTCAGGTAGCTTCATCACAGGGGATGTACTCATTGCAGTCTTGAGTTTCTGGAGTAATTTGTCAGCTTCCTCAGTCCAAGAGAAGTTATTTGTTTTGAGAAGGTCATTCAGGGGTTTAGTAATTAGACCATAATTTTTAATGAATCTTCTATAGTAGCCAGTTAATCCCAGAAATGCTCTAAGATCTTTAACAGAGGAAGGTGTAGGCCAGGATACTATACATTCAATCTTCTGAGGATCCATCTTAACACCAGAATCTGACACAACATGGCCTAAGTATTCTACTTGTGGTTGGCCAAATGTACACTTAGAAAGTTTTGCAAATAATTGGTGCTGCCTAAGGGTTAGAAGGACTGTCTTTAGGTTTACAATATGGGTTGAAAGGTCTATGCTATAGACAAGTATATCATCAAAGAATACTAGGATAAATTTTCTGAGGTAAGGTTGGAAGATCTGGTTCATGAGAGATTGAAATGTAGTTGGAGAATTTGTTAAACCAAAAGGCATAACTAGAAATTCAAAGTGTCCACGGTGTATTTGAAAGACAGTCTTTTCCACATCCTTGGACCTAACTCTGATCTGATAATAGCCAGCTCTCAAATCTATCCTTGAAAACAGTTTGGAGCCATACAATTCATCAAGTAACTCATCTATGTTGGGTATAGGGTATCTATCCTTAATTATCATAGTGTTGAGCTATTGGTAATCTACACAAAATCTCCAAGAATTATTCTTTTTCTTCACTAATAGTACAAGATAAGCAAAAGGACTGGAGCTGTGTCTAATAATACCTATACTTAACATTTCTTCAATCTGTCTTTCAATTTCATTCTTTTGAGAGTGGGGGTATCTATAAGGTCTGAGCTTGAAAGGTTATGCATCGGCCTTTAGGGGAATGGAATGGTCAAGAGGTCTCTCTGGTGGCAGTGATTTTGGAATGAAAAACACATTCTCAAATTGTTTTAGCACTCTAGAAATAGCCTGCTATGTCTGACAATTGTTGTCTTTTGTAATAATGGAAAGTGAAAAGCTGCCTGCTACTTGTTGTTATCTGAACTTCTTTAGGCTTTTCTCTCTCACCATTTTCCTTTTAGACCCTTGTGCTTGTCCTATCAACACTACTTCCTTGTCTGCAGTAGCCAATTTAACTTGTAGTAACTTGAAATCAAATGTAATAGGATTGAAATCAAACATCCAGTCCAACCTTAGAATGATATCCCAACTTCCCAATTTGATGACTCTTCAGTGAAAGGCAAAATGATATCCTTGTATGCTCCATTTAACCCCTCTGACCTGGTTGAAACTATTTAATTGACTACCATCTACTAATAGAGCATGCAAGGGTTCAGCCTTCTCCACCTGTAAATTGAGCTCTTCCCCCACCAGTTCATTTATAAAACTGTTGGAACTCTCGGTATTAACTAGTATTGAAATACTTAATCCACTAATAGTACCTTGTAAGGTTATTGATTTTTAACTTCATGAACTAGAGAAAGCACATAAAGGTACCTTAAATACTTCTTCATTCAGCTCTTCATTGCCTTCTGTATTTTCTGTTATCCCTTCCTCCTCTGCTGCTAGGATCATGTTGATATTTCTAAATCTACATTGGTGCCCTTGTGTGTATTTTTCCCCACATTTGTAGCAAAGATTATTGACTCTTCTGAACTGAATTTCTTAGGAAGAAATTTTTGGCATTTTGTCTGCACCTTCGATACTATTTGTCCAACTTTTTCCTTTACTGAAATTATTCTTAAGAGAGTTTGTAGGTGTGCCCCAGTTCCTTGATCCTGTTCCATTACCTCCTGAGTATTCTTTTCTGTGTTTGATCAATTCGAGAGACTATTCTTAAAGGGTGGCTATTTCAAAAGCCTTAAGGAGAAAATTTGGTTTAAACATCTTAATTACAGGTTTGATCTCTTTTTTTAGGCCACTCACAAAACTGGAGATAAAATATGACTCCATT
The DNA here is from genome assembly GCA_037126225.1 of Dillenia turbinata. Taxonomy (NCBI): domain Eukaryota; kingdom Viridiplantae; phylum Streptophyta; class Magnoliopsida; order Dilleniales; family Dilleniaceae; genus Dillenia; species Dillenia turbinata. The sequence goes on from JBAMMX010000021.1 coordinate 23,200,473, forward strand.
AGTCTTGGATTTTTTTGAAGTAATATTGGTCATAATTCTTCAAACCTGGTTTGATATTCAGCTACAGAGCCATCTTGCTGAAATTTATTAAACTCTTCAATTTCGCCTTGTATGCCTTGGCTTCAAAACGCAGACTTAGAAGCTTGGAAAATTCTTCCCAACATAACTTTGGTTTGGTTAACTTGATACCCTGGAACCAGATTTTAGCTTTTCCATCAAGGTATATTTCAATTGTGTCTATCCACATATGCTTGGGTACCTGATAAACAACAAAAACTTGCTGCATTTCCTTCGCCAGACTCTGGGATTCTCCTCTGTGAACATTGGTAGTTCTACTCGAGGGGGGTTTGGTAATATTCCACGCATTCCCATTTCTTTCTTGGCCATATGAGACCCTAGTTCAGTTCTCAGTCTTCCATCAATTGGTGTAGGTAGAATGGAGGATTGACTAACTTCTGTTTCTCCTTATTTGTCTTTGTTTAACAGCTTAAGAATGGTGATACACCTTGCATCCATTGTGGCCATACAAGATTCCAGCTTTTGTGTTTGTTCCTCCAATTTCGAAGCTTGTTCATCCAATTTTCTGCCTAGTTCATTGAAACTTTCCTGCATCTTTGTTTCTTGTTTTTTAAGTTGTTCGTCTATGGCTTTAAATCGAATTCCTTCTGCCATGTTTCTGCTTCTTGCCGAGTTTCGATGACTTTGATACCACTCTGTCACAATCCAGCTGGTTTGAGGAATTCTGTACTTCAAGAAGATCAACCTTCTTGTTATAATAAGCTGCAGAGATTAACGAAGATGAATGAAAATGTAAGGAGACTATGGTGGAATGTAGGTGTCAGAGGTTGAAAGAGGGAAGAAGAAAGAAAGAGAGATAGAGAAGGAGAGAAGGTTACAGAGAATTTGAGAAGAATAGCATTTGTATTCTTATTTTTCTATTTTTCAATTCAGTAATGCAACCTCTATATGTACACTTTCTTTACAACTGATTGAGTAGCTACATCAATTACTCTAACTGTCTGAACTTGTCTTCTAACTAACTAACTAACTTCATTTTCTATAGCTACTGTAATTCTTCACTTGAGCTCTGTCGAATGCTTGACTTCACTCTCTATTGTTGTTATAATTCTTCCTTCCAGTTGTACAGTAGTGTTACACAGGGCCGACACGACACACCCAAAAAATAAAAATTTAAAATTTATGTTTTTAATGATCTTTAAGTCAAGTAGCACCACTCCTCCTTCCCTTATAATAGACTCGGGTTCGAGTCTTTTTATGTACAAAAAAAAAATACAATCAAAGAAAATCGAATTAGAACATGAAGGATGAAAGTGAAGAGATTCTACTACTTGAACTGCCTATGAAGAACAAATTTAGGCAATATTTTGGTACGATTTTTTAATTGTTTCTGATTTTTATATTATGTTTTCTAAAATCTATTTAAAAACCAATTATACCAAACACCATTATTTTTAAAAATAAATAAAATAAAAAATACATGCACCTTAAATTATAACGATCCCAACATAAATATATAAAAAATTAAAATAAATCATTTTAAAATCTAAATTCAACTATAAAATACTAAAAAACATAAAGTAAGATCTCGAATATTGTCATTTCATGAAATTGGCCAAGATTATTATTAACATTAACTCAATCAAAAGCCCTTGCTCCATCATTTCTATGGTTTCTTACTCAAGATTTTTATCTACACACTCTATAAACAGGTTTTTACATGACTACATTCTAATAAACTTATGGAAAGTAGAATAAGCAAGAGTTATATATTTTTTGTTTCCTTAAGTCATATGGAGGTATTACTTCAAGAACAACAAAACGAGCTTTCAACACCCAGAAACATCGCTCGCTAATGGCATTAGGCAATTATGAATGTCTATCGTATTTTGATCCTGTGGATTCCATTCGTATTGATAATCATTTAAGAAAGCTCTCACTCCAGAGAAGAAAGCATGGTACCTTGCATTCTGATGATTGGATGATGGGTCGTACTTCGACCTCTAGTGGTAATGAGACGACTACTGCAGAGCTTGGAACAGAGAAAGAGCTGAAGAGGTGGACACTTGGGGTTCCTCTAAAGGTGCAAACCAGCTAGCTGGATGCCCTGTAACAGATTATTTTGACTAGGCTAACTTAAGATGATTTATAACCAAGAAGAGTGTTTTTTTTTTTTTTTAATTGTTTATGTATTCATCTGCTCCTGTAATTTTAGATAGTTGAGCAGACAGTGGGGGTCCAGGATTGTGTACCTTTGCTGAAGCTAAGGGCAAGCTGGAAGCACTGCTAATCAAAACTTAGAACCATTTTATAGATTTTAAGAAAATAATAATCAAAAGGATTGTGAACTTAAAACCATTCTATTTGTAAAATTGAATTTTGTTTCAAATGGAATAAAATTAGGTCTATTATGTCATTTCATTGTGAGATCGAGGGAATCACAGATAAATATGATGTGGGGTGACACAGAACTCCATTTGGGCGTGAATTGCAAGTTATGAGTATGACCCTTCAACCCCGTTAGAGAGATGAGGTCCTTTATAGGCATGTTGGTGAAAGGTCTCTATCTTAAAATAGATTGCAAAATAAGGCAGACGTTGACGTTGTTCAAACGTCTTTTCTCTATTTTAGTTATATATTTTTATATACCAAACCAAACCAACCAATGGTAGAGAACCATGTTTGGTGGCTTCTAGGCTAAAACTATTCTAACCAACCGCGTGAATTCTCATTCAAGAAGCCAATTTTTTTTATAATAATTAATATCTAAAATCATATTTTAATTAATTCAAATTTAATGTTCTCACATTTAATTTAAAACATCATGACTATGACTATAGTACGTGAAGAAAACTTCTTACACAAGTAGGCTTCCCCCTCCCTTTGATTATCTCTCAAAATTCTTCATTAATTCACAATCCCCTCCATTAAAAATTCTGAATTAAAAATTTGCATTGTTGCATCAATCCCCTCCATTGATTGCCATTCAAAAAAATTCCATTAATATTCTCTCTACCTCTCTCTCTCTCTCTCTCTCTCTCTCTCTCTCTCACAATCAATCTACTTTTAAGGTAAAATGATAAAGTTGTTCAAAAAGAAATTAAAAAAGAGTTGTTTAAGGTAGCGTGAAGAAACTAGGGGGCATGAATATTTAATTAATATATATAAATATCATCTTTGAGATATAATTCAATCGATAAGGTTTTTCTGTTTTTATATTCTCTTTTTCGATTTGTTCACGTTTAATTATATCATTTAATATAAATATATATATATATATATATATATATCATGATGCAAAAAATATTGCATTCATTTGGCGCGCGGTAGATTTCAATTTATTTCAAGAGCCCACATATTCAAAAAGTTTACTAAAATAAATCTTCAAGAAATTTCTCTTTACCAGAGTTTGACCAGGTAAAACCTCGAAAAAATATAGTACTAGATCGAAATTTCCCCTCATCTACGTGTTTCCCCTTTCCATGAACCAAATTAGAACTTTCTCAGAAACCTTAAAGACGGCTGAAAAATCAAAAGTCAACAACTTCACTTGGTCACATTTATCAAACTCTCTCTCTCTGTGGACCGAAACAAGAAAAAACAGAAGCAACACGCGCGCTTCTCACTTCTTTCTAGCCAACTTCCTCTCTCTTCTCCTATACATATCAATGAAAAACCTAAACCTTGTACTCCCAATTCTTGGCAATCATTCAACATGGCTTTTGCAGCTGCTAATGCATTGCTAGAAATCACGGTGATCTCGGCCGAGAATTTAAGGTTCAACAAGAAAAACCCAGTGAAGAAAAACACGTACGTAACAGTAAAGACGACCGAATCTAAGTTGCAGACGACGAGCATGGATAGAGAAGGAGGTAGTTATCCTATATGGAACCAGAAACTCATGATTGACATGGCAGGTCACGTAAAGTACCTAACACTGGATGTACAATGTAAGAATTCTATGGGAAATAGGAAGATAGGCAAGGCTTTGATTCCTGTTTCGGATTTTATGGGAGGGTTTTGGCCTGAGAATTATTTGCATTTTTTGAGCTATAGGTTGAGGGATGAGAACGGGGAGAGGAATGGAATTATAAATATTTCGGTTAGGGTGAAGCAGGCCACCGCAATGGTGGCTCCGCCTAGGAGTCAGCACTCGTGGGCAGCGATCGGAGTGCCGGCCGGTGCGAGGGGGAATTGGGAGACCGTGACTGGGGTGCCTATTTGGTAGGGAGAATGCAAAGATTTTTAGATAGGGTACAAGAATTTGTATTATGCGATTGGAAACCTTATAAATACATAAGATTTGGTTTTTCTTTATTATTAATATTGAAAATTTTATAAATCGTTAAATTATTTTCTGAACTTAGAACTTAGAATCGCCTTGATTTATATAATCCATATCTTGTGTGATGTATATATATATATATATATATTTTATAAATTACAAGTATTCAATAATAATGTTAAATCTGATTAAATCCAGTCGGGTTGGATCAAGAGACAAGTCTCTCTCTTGTTATCTGCTTTCTCTAAACATAAGACTTGAATTCAAAATTTCGTAATAAGTATCAATATCTAATTACTAAATCAACTAGACATTGGTCTATATCCTGTATGATTTAATTTGCATGCAATTGTACTTGCATGTTTTAATTTTGAAAAAACATGAAATTTATATTAACCAAAAAATGCTCTATCCAACTGGGGTTATAATTTAAGAAGTGAGTTTAAATTTTTAGTCAAGCAAATATTTTTTGAAATTATATACATAAATTATTAAAAAAAAACATTAAGAGTGCAAATACACCCTACCCTCTCTCCCTTGGCCCGTGTTACATAATAATTCAAATGTTGGGCAAGATAAATGATTTCCGACTTTTATATAATGTATAATAATTACACAAAACGGAGAATTTTGAATTCTTCCTACACCAATTTAAAAAAAAAAAAAAAGGAAAGGAAAAAGGAGCAAAGAAACCACCATGTGAACTCATTTAAATTTTGGGAGAGAATATTGATAGTTATGCGTTGTCTCTCCATAAGAAGACTTCACATTTGGAAGAGAATAGGAAGGTTTACCTGGAGAAAAATTCAATATTCTTTTCATATATTTTACCATTCTTTGTTCTTTCTTTTGGTTTCTGCATACTTTTGGATAGAATACACATGAATTTGGGCAATAGACAAGTTTCTATTCATCTTCATGGTCTCCATTTCGATTTTTCTCGATATCTTACTTCTTTTTTTTTAATACCATCACTGATATCTGGAGTCATACTCCAACTAGAATCATACTCTAACTAATCTGATTCGAGTGTCTGTAAAGTCCTATTTAGAAGATGTCTCTCCTAACGTAATCTTTTTTTAAATACAAAGAAATATAACTAAATGGAATTAAATTTTAAAAAAAAAAAGATAGAAGTGGGGAGGGTTTACTAGTTGAATTATTTTTAAGGGATAAGCGTAATTTTTTTTATTTTCAAGTTTTGAATTCGAGACCTGCGATTTAATTAAAAGACTTAATATCTCATCCCATTAGGTTGATTATTTGTTTTTTTTTTTTTTTTAATAAGAAAATATAATCGATCAGTTTTGAATCGAGGAAGAAATGACAAAAATGAAAAGACTTTTATCTCAAAAATATCTCGAGCCCCGCAACACTTAATTCCACAGAGAACCATAACATACCCCCAGGCCTAGAGAACAAAAGCTTGCACATAATAACCTGAAATTCCATGCCCATATAAAATAATCGATAATCATTTGATAACTATAATTCTATACTTATCAATAGTCATAAAGATTACAAAATTTCCGGCTAATCATTTGAGCTAATGATACCCAAAGTTTCCCGTCCTTAAGGATGATTTTTTTTTTTTTTTTTGGGTGGAAGTCCTTAAGGATGATGGGAAACCTATACCTCTCACATACAATGCAAGTCAAAGCATGCAAACCAAATTACATTGTAAGAAAAATTCTAAAATCTTATTACGAGTATTATTAGTCATATAGCCGATGTATCAGATGAGAAAAATTCAATTAGTTAAAATAAAGTTAATTAGAATTCTTATATATAGATAAATATTATTATTGCGATTATTTCTCTCTCTATAATTAACTCAGCAGTCGTCGATTCTGCTCTTTAACCTTTATATAACCTTAAACTTATCAACTAAATAACTCCATAGATCCAAGAACTTGCTACAAATATCTTTACAAATACCCTTCACTCAAAATGACAAAACTTCAATTGAATTTGTAAGGAATATATTATACCCCTCCATAGCCCTAAAATAAGGATACATTTTAGAGTTGAGAACATTTTGTTCTTGGTATTGGCCAAGTCCCCAAACCAGCCACTCCCTATTTGTAGGTCTAAACGGATTTGCCAAATGACTATAGAAGAAAAAATCTTGAAACCTTGGAAAGGGTATCTTAAGGTACATAATCCCCCTCTTAGGACAAATGAACATTTGATTTCTGCTTAAATGACTTGGACCCATTTTCATTTTTCTCTTGAAGTTTAAGGTTCTATGGCATTTACGAAAAAATATGTTTCAATTGTTTCCCCAAGAAAGAAATAAAAGAATTCATATTTAATAACACACTTGATTTTACAAAATGTTTTATGAAATTAGAAAAAAAAAATCAAAAAGAATAAGGGGCAAAGAAATTTTTTTTTTTTTTTTTGTGAGAGGGGTGTTTAAGGTAAAAAAAAAAGGGTTCCTTGAATTAAGTTAAATTGTAAATACCGAGTTATATTAGAAATTTAAAGCTAGTATAGAAGAACAAAAAATAATTTGAGAAGCCAAATTATTTTGAACTCCATGCAAAATTAGAAAATAAAAACTTTTATCTATGAAGCACTGTTGAGTGAATTATAAAGCCTGCGGACCCAAAAGAACTCGGGCTTTTCATCCTAAGGGATCAAAAGTATTGAATATATTAGAATAAATAAATATTTTTTTAGTTATATCATAAGAAATTTAATAAATTATAATATATAGAAAACATAAAGTATGTACAAATAACCAAAAAAAATCATAAAATAGAATATAAAAATTATTAAGCAATACTTTCCATTTTATCGTTATTCAAAGTATAAGAAATACAATGGTGTAAATTTAAATTTAAAATGAATACCAAGATTTGGCATTTCTTTTAACAAAATAATAATGCTTAAAAAATTGTTTTAAAAAATGCTTAAAAAACAAATTTGGAAGAAAATAAAAGTCTTTAGAATTAGAAGTATATAAATCTAAGAATAAAAGAAAGAAATATATTATTACTCAAAAAAAAAGGAATTTTACAGATTTTTTTTTTTTTTGTGATATTAGAATTTTTAAAATGTTATAATTAAAAATCTTAATTCACATGCAGATCGACAAGATTCCCACATTAAGATTACTAGAATCTTATAAATATAAAAAAAGAAATTCTGTAAAATTATGAAACAAATAATAATTTTACAAAGTTAGTATTATATTTTAAAATACAAATCAAACCGAAAAAAATCATAAAATCATTAAAAATATAAATCAGATAATAATTTTACAAAGTTAGTATTATACTTTAATATTTGATGTTAGCAAAGTAGAGGATAACAATGATTTATTATATTACAGAGGACCTTAAATTTCATAGGAAGTGCTTGCAATGACATTTAGTTAAGCATAGGTTATGCATACTTGTATATCTAGGGTTTACAATAACCATTTGTATCAAGAGATAAAATTTATAAAATTAACTCTCCTAAAATCGATCCCAAATGTCATTTGTACATTCCTTAATCCATGAATGAGAAATGTTATTAAAAGTCTACCCGAAAGTCTAATACCGTCTTATTCTATTTATAATAATTTTTAATAAAATTGAAAAATTGTTGGTAGAAAATATAAAATTTTACAAAATAAATGTCAAAATTTTTACAAAATAATAATAAAAGTATTAATTATAATAATAAGTGGAATCTAGTGCCGACTTTCTTAAATAACTCATGCCCTTATCAAATTTGTTGAGGCACTCAATTGGGGTCACTGTAATGCCAAAAAAGAGATTTTGTAATAGTTCTACAAGATTTAGGATCCTTTTTAGTCATTTGGTGATAGTTAAACAATGTTAAAAGATATCTACAGTATTGTTTCCTATTAGATTTTAGGGAAAGAAAAAGGGTAAATTTCTGCTAGAAAACTTAATTCAGGCTCACCCTGGATATGGTATCACCAATTCCCTTTCTTTTTCTCACAATATGCTTTGACTTTAAGCCTAACTAGCATTTTAAGCACCTCAGCATTTTAATTCACATGCCCAGATGTTTAATGGAGATTACCTATGCACAAGTCCCCTTAACTCCGCTTTAACTATGGCCTCACCCATCCACCACTCGAGGCATAATGCTTCCCAATGAACTCTAGCATCCATAAAGTTAGTGATGCTCAAAGCATAAGTAGCAAAACAAGAAACTAAAGCCAAACCACAAACATTGAACAGAAAAGAACAAAAGAAACAGAAATATGGGCGCAGCACGATACCGGCTTATATCCATATGGGGCTATATGATGCATCTCGGCTGCTCATCTTCAACTAAAAGTCCATGTGTCTCCCATAGGTGCAACAAAATGTTTACTGCAACTTGCCAAGAACAATCAGCAACATATCTTCCCTGTACGTATTTCTTGAGCTCTTCCAATCATGTAACCAACCCATTACTATGAGTACCAACCAGAGTTGCATGATTAAAGGAAAAGGCCCCCAACCCGGCCATTTACAATTTACATATTACCTCAAAATGAAAGACTGAAAAAAACTTTACATCAAGTTTACATGGAAAACTTATATCAATCATGCAACACCTGACATGGTCCCAATTTGGATGCTAGAGGGTATCAAACGTAACAGCCAATAAATAAATAAAAGATTCTTCTAAAAATATTGCACATCCACATGGTAACAATATGTTTGGATGGAAAGATTTGAAAAGAAAAGAAAAGAAAAAGTTAAGAGAGAAAACTGTTTATTTTCTTTAGTTTGGGAGTTTTATGCGGAAAGAAAAAAAAAAGAAAATTGAGTAATTTTTAACATCAAAAATTTTCTTCCCAAAAATGGGAAGAAAATGAGAGAAAAAAATTTATCTCATAGATATACCAAATTTACCCTTAAATACTATTTCTTTTCTTTTCTTTTCTTTCATAAAACTCTTAAAAAACTCTCAAACAAGATGTCTCTCCTTTTCTTTTCTCTCCTAACTAACATTTTTTCTCTCTAAAACTTTCAAACATATCGTAAGAGATAGAGAGATAGAGAGAGAAGGGGGGAGAGAGAGATGTTTACCAAATCCTGGAGAGTTGTGTTGTGAATAATCAGAGCAGTCTCACCAATTTTTAGCCTCTCTGGTGCTTTGGTATCGACATCCACAAAAATTTCTCTGGAGCAGTTCCACTACAATATGGTAAATGCAATCAAATAAGCAACAACATTGTACAAAGAGAGAAACCCTTAAAAGAAAGCCTCCTATGGAGACATATAACAATCAAACTTTTTCATGAAATTGAAGGGCCAAAAGAGGAGACAAATATGAATCGAGGATCAAACAAAGAGAAGAATCAAGAGAACAAAAGGATTAATTAAAATTAGTCACGGGGCAATGTTCAGATCGGTACCCCCCAAATGCAAAGTCACAGACACACACACAGAATTCATTGGGATTCAAAATTCAAAATCAAATTCCTTGGTTCAGAAAAAAAGGTTTTTCAAAACAATACTATTGGGATTCTCTCTCTCTCTGTGTCTGGGATTGGAATAAGGGCTTGAAAAAAAAGTCGGACGATTGAATTCCGACCAATTTCAAGATGAACTTCAGTTTCAATTCATATGAAACCCTAATCAAAGACACAAAACCATATAGAAATAGAAAAAAAAGAGATTGTTTAGAAAACCCCCCCCATTGAACCCTAACTAATTCCATTATTAATCAAATCAATTATATAAAAATAGAGAGAGAAAGATTTAGAGAGAGAGAGAGAGAGAGAGACCTGGTAATGCTTGGTGTGAATCGGAGTGGTTGAGTTGATAGACTGTTCGTATGAAATTCATACTGGATCTATGAATTGAACAAATGTTCAGAGTTTGGAAATTTCGGACTTCAAATTACGTTCTTGAAGTAGAGAAGCACAGAGTAAAGACCAAGAAGCATGTACGTGCGATTAAACAAATAAATAATTAACAAACAAAGATTCTCTGTTCTTAAATGAACGAGAGAGAGAGAGGAGAGAACTGAAATATGAAACGGGAAGACGCTCTGTTTTAAAAGTTTCAAAGCAGCTGCTCGTTTTTCCACACAGCCACGCAACGGCTCTTTTTTCTACACAGCGACGGTTTCAAATTTTAAGATATTATTTTTTTTTTCATTTTTTTGTTTGTATCTTTGAAGTGAGCCGTTCTGATTTGAAATTTTATTAATATTAAAATCTCTATAAATTAATTTTTAAGGGCAATTATCACTTGAAAAAAAAAATTGTACTAAGATTAATTAACATATGATCTCTCTCAAATCCATTCAATATTTATTCTAATGAAATAACATTATTTCATAAATTTGTGTATTGGAAGCCTAATTACCTATATATTTACATTTGTCAAACCAGAAAATCAAAGTATTTATATGGGGGAAAGACAAATTATTGTCAAGTTTAATAATAGTTCAATGAGCATAAGTGGAAAAAGGCTAAAAACATATAATTCACCATAATTATAGAGATTTACAAAAGATGAAATTCATATTTGGTTTTACCACTTTTTTCATACAAGTAAAAAATTATAAATTTTTAATAATTTTTAATTGATTAAAATATTTTCTTAATTAAGTGAAAAAAAAATTAATAACATATTGAGATAAACTTGACTTTTGGCGCTCTTTCCTCTGTTCTCTTTCAATACAACAACAAACAACTACTAATTCTCTACTCAACTGTTTAGATTTTTCTATATCATTATACTATATTTTATAACGCACATTAACACAATACTATAAAGAATTTATACATTAATTTTATACTACCTGACTAAACAACGCAACTTTCCTCCTTTACCCAAACTTGAAATTGCCATGACGAAATTTCTATTTTTTCTTTTGATCCCGCATATAATTGAATATTTGTACAACAGAAACATCGGTGCCACCTCTGTGTTCATGGTATCTTGATTATCCCTCCTGGACTACTTAAAAGTTTTTCTAAAATTAGTTCATGTAATACACTGACCGGAGCTTAAGCAGAATTGTTTAGGATGGTCAACCTGCGTTTTTTTTAAGAGCGCTTGGCTCATTTTTTTTATTCCATGTGGCGAGCTACTAGCCGGGAAGGGTACAAGCCTTAGCCCTGGTATCATTTACGAGCACAGAAAGAGCAAAAGCATGAGTATGGAAAGCAGCCAGCATGATTGATGAAAGTAGTCTTTCTTGGTTAGCTACATGATCCTATGTCTCTATATATTAAAAGACCAAAAACAAGTAGGCAAACGACCCCCCAAAAACAACATTCCCTTCCATGTAGGGGCATCCGTACAGTTTAGTCTTGCTCAGTTTCTCGTTTATTCACAAATTTACATCGCACATCACAACTTATGTCAAATAAAACATGCAAATCAACAACAAAGTTAACTACACCAAAAACACCTTTATTCACAGCCCTCAGAAGAAAAAGATCCATCGTACCCGTTGCTTGATGAATCCAGATAAGAAAGGGAGAAGAGGAAGGTTCTATGGACACGAATTGGCACAGTGATCGCAAACTTGTATATCTATACTTCGTCACAGCTTCCTTCACTGCCACTCTTTAGTATGTTGAACTTGCAGAGAGGACAGGTAGCATTTATGTACAACCACTTGTCAATGCAGGCACAGTGGAAATGGTGATGACAAGGTAATTCTCGTAGTTCAGCCCCATCATCATAGGCAGATAGGCAGATGCAGCACTCCTGTTGTTCAGTGGAAGATATTGAGCAATTAGTGTGTAATTTCACTTGATCGCTCTTTTCAAATATAATCCGACATCTAACTTCAAGAAATTCAAGTTTGGGCTATGCCTACTGTAGCATTGCAACTTCATCACTACAAACTTTGAAGAAAATCTAGCAGTAATTCTCTGCAACCTAATTCCAGTTTGGGAAACCAAAAAGAAGAGAAACATGCTCCGTGACTATTGATTTTCATATTTTAAATATGGTTCAGGTGCAAGATTAAGTCTTAACAAGTAACATAGTTTCAAGAACTCACTGCATCCTCCAGGGAGAGGACATGATCAGTGGGACTGTCAGTGTCACATTCTGTCATTATTCCCCCAAAAGATTCTTGAATCTCCCCGTTCGGTTTTTCATATTCACAAATCTTGTGGAATTTGTATTTTGTCAATCGATCAATATCTTCCTTGGACGCACCTTCCTGTTTTCATGGAATATTTAATGTCAAGTCGGGAACAACAAAAGCATTAGGAGAGAGGAGTTTTAAGGCCTGCAGTCACACCAACTTGGTTATATATATATATATAGAGAGAGAGAGAGAGAACTTTCAATGAAGATATCAGACAACCTCAGGATAAAAGAAGAAATAGAGAGAGGAGACAAGCACAAAAGAACAAAAGTAATGCTCGTCAATCCCTTTATATCTTCCAAAGAGAAGCCCGTCTAAAAGCCTCAAAGCAACCTCATCCCCTATCCAAGAGACATGAATTAATCCTAAAGATGTGAGCATCTGTCCAACCAAATACACCACAGAGCCTACATGCTTATCAATTAAAAGATTGGCATCTTTATCAGATCCCAACTTGCCCATTTCTAAGCTGGAAATCCCCAAAGTTTTCTGGGCAAACAGCACATTCTCTAAAGAAATACATATTTTATTCCACAAAACCCAACTGACGAAGAAACAATTACATAATTTACTACATTTTTATTTCACACAACACAAAATGTTAGGTCATAGAGCTGCATTTTCTTATATGCAACAGATCATACATATTAACTTCACCGGGGATTGGAAGCCATGTATCAGGCTTGATGTAGAAGGAATTTCAATCTTCCACATAAAAATGGCCAAAGCAAAGGGAGTATCTTTCTGCCCTCAAGTGAGATGAAAAAAAAAAAATGAACACCCACATATGAAGACTCCCATACATTCTCATCAGGGTAAGCTCAAGAGCCCCCCCCCCCCCCAAAAAAAAAGGGAAAATCATTTGCACATACAAAGAAGAGAATTCCATGCAGTCATATTGTCATTGAAAGAAGAAAAATTGGAGATGTGAACATTATGAAGGCGTGAGTTTTGATCAAAGTCCAGGGAAGGAAACCAACCCATGTGCAATCCCAAAAGGGAACACAACAAACATGGCCGATTTTAAAGTATATGTGAGGGGAAAGCCAGATAAGTGATGAATTCTAAAGGACTTGCATGAGTGACATACATATCAACTTTGGTATCCCAACCTGCAAACCATCCATCTAAACAGCTCCCTTACGCACCACCTCCATTTAGTGAAAATTCCTTATTTGTCCATGACCCCGTCCAGCAAATCCAACTCACCCTATCATATACTTATTAACAGTCCAGCTCAAGAAAAATATCAACCTTTTTATGCAAAGAAAGGAAGAAGGGCATTGTTTTTACTGCCACTTCTTATTTCTTCTTTTCATATCTACCATAACCTCATTAGCTATCAAAGCAACATACACGATTCTGTCCACGAACCACAAAAGGACTTTGTGTCACATTAACAGAATCTTCCAACAAACTACTCAGACAAGTGCCCAGAACCTCTTCTGGAAATCTTACAAACACAGAGTCAAACATGTTACTTTTTGGGGGGGGGAGGGGGGGGAGGGGAGGAGGGGGGACCTTTAACACATCTAGTGTCAGAATGTCTAAACAATCTTAAAAGAAAGCCCATGGTAAAACCAACCTTTTAACACATCTGCTATAACCTCTTGAACGACCACCTCATTCTCCTTTAAACTAAAATATTTTTCTGACAAGAAAGCCACAGACTCAAGGACCAAACTGCAACTAGCCCATCAATCATTGGACTGGAAGTATATGTGATCAAGATAGGATCCTCAGTGATGGTGCCATCCTCCTCAATAAACCCAAACGAACTTTGATTTTACTACTAGCAACCTCACAGAGGACATCCTGCTATGATCTCCATCTCAAATCTGTTATTTGCAAGTCTTTTTTGTCTCCAACTAATCTCCACCTTCATTGAATCTCCACAAAATTATTCCTCAAAAAAGCTTGTCTTTTGGATACCAACCCATTTGAAATACAAACTTCAACCCTCAAACATCAATACTTAGATATTCTTTTTATTGATTTTATTATCCACAAAAACTTCAGATCCCAATTCTTCAAAAAGAATGTTACTTTACCCCAAACATCCATCCAAGTCTTTATGAATTAAAATAAATAAATAAATAATCCTGAATGGAGTTAAGGAGGATAGGGATTCTGTTGATGGGAACGAATAAGAAGAGGATCTCCCAATCTGCGCCGGGACAGAGTTCCCACATAGTAGAAAATAAAAATTTCTGCGCAGAACGAAACAGGTACACCCTGAGAGACCAACCACCTAAGCAGCATGGCATTAGAAAGTTTTTTCATTATAAGGATTCCAAAATTCTTCCACCACATGAAGTTAAAATACATATATAGATATATAGATATAGATATTAAATGTTGTTCTAGCTTTATAACTTTATGCTTCATGACTCAACCGATAAATTTCCTCCCATAAGCAACTAAAAGAAGAATGGACTTGAGACAAAATGGAGCATATTGACAAACAACCAAGACAAGTATGAAACTATTTCTCAAAGCAGCTCGGCACACTGAATCTCATAAAGGTAATGAAAATCCTGAATCCAACATGAACAAAGGGGTTTGATCACAATAGCTTAAATTGAAGTAGTGTTAATCTCAAAGTATAGATTGGTCTCCAATGCCAACGGTGCCCAATGTATCTTCAGTGAAAAAAAATAGAGGCAAATGGGTCCATCAAAGCAATGATCTAGCCCTCAGACTGTGGTTACCATGATCAAAAATACTTTCTCGGGTAGTTTCAGCCCTAACCAGGTTTCCAGCACCATCTTGTTCCAATTCAATGAATACATGGAGCTTTAGTATTATATGTGGCAGCCGCACATATCGAGCCACCATATAAGCTCCCCACAAAGCATCCTTTGGCACCTGCTCTTTTAAATTATGTGTTCACTTATAGAAAAGAAGTAATTAAGGGGAAAAGAAATACAAAGGAATATAGAGAGGATAAAGTATCATCCTAGACAAACTAAAAAAGAAATAGAAAAAAGACCTAGAAGTTTCAAATCAAGACAGCTCTCCAATTCATTGCATATGTTGCAGAGTAGACTGAAATGACCATAAGGAAGCTAAAAAATAAAAATTTTATCCCACAGGAGGTGAAAAGGGGAAATGCTGTTGCTCAAAAATCTAGCATCTCTCTTTAACCACATACACCAAATTACTGAGAGAACAGTACACTGCTACGAACTCTGAACATCCTGTTTTCATCCAAATTCCTTGAATCACAAAAGAAGAAAAAATCGAACAGACCTTGCAGCTGCCAGCATCTCCCCTAACAACTGGAACATATTATTGCATATTGTTCTCAAGTCATCCCTGGTCTCTTCTGCACATAAAGACCAATTTGGTGAAAGAGTTTTGAGTGGTCTCCTAGCCTGCAACAAGTAATTAGTATCTATTCTATAATGCACAACAGCCCAAGAAAAACCTTAACTTTGTGGGGGAACTTTGCTCCACTAGATCACTTCAGTAAAAGAAAGGACCATTGATCACATTTGGGGTCAAAAAGGTGAAGGATGATTGACAAGAAAAGGACCCACAACCTTTTACCAGGGAGATAGAGAGACCCTGAATGAACAGATCATATCAGAAACTGAAACGAACTCAGAAGCCTCTTCATTATTAGATTATGATTGAAGTGAAAATTTCAATTAAGAATATCCCCTTAATGAGGAAAAACAACACATCTCTGGAATAAGAGCATTATGTAGAGAGGACAAGAAAAACTTAGGAAAGAGAAACATCATCTATTGAAATATCCTCCAAAAACCTAGCATGAGTTCCACTAACAACTTTGTATTTTAAGAAAAGACAAGAGTATACCTGAGAAATGAAATTCCAAAGGCTCGTATCAATAACCATTGTTCCTACTAAATGATTCCACAAAATTTGACTAAGGCATAATTGCTCACTGATCACCATCTGCCAAAAAGAATCAGGCCCTAGGGAAAATGCCACTACCACTTTTCGAGCAAAGAAATGTTTTTAGGCCAAATTGTTAAGTCCTAATCCTCTCTAGGACTTTCATTTATGCACAACCTCCTGACTGACTAGATGATCCTTTACTCTTAATTTGATCCTGATCATAAGAAGTCCCTCAGAATGCACCCAATGCGATTAGCAACACTGACATTTCAAACAAAGAGATGCAATCCAAGGGGATGGAAAGATTACATCACAGTAATTCAACCACCTACGTTGAAAACAGGCCCCTCTCCAAGCATCCAAATGCTTAGTGATTTTAATGATGACAAACCCCAAAAAAAGATTGCCTTAGAATTATGTCCAAACAGGAAACCTAGATATATAATGCGCCAAGAGCTTCTGCTACAATCTGCTAACCAGGAAAGCTCATTGGGAATACTGTCAAAAATATTTACACCAAGAATGTCACGCTTCACATATTAATCTTAAGCCCTGAAACACATTCAAAAGTGTAAAAACAACTAGAGGAAGGTGAATAGTTGTTTTCTGATTTTTGAATTTTTCAACTAATTAAAACTAAAGAAACAGAATTAAGCAAACTAAGAATAAAGAAGAGATCAGACACAAGAATTTATAGTGGTTCCACCAACCCGATGTACGTCCACTCCAGACAACCCTCTTGGATTTTCACTATTTCTTCAGATAGTACACACCACTTGTTTCTCAGGTACAAGCAAAACCTTACGACCCACTTGCTTCACAGGTACAAGTGAAACCTTACAACCAATTTGCTTACGGGTGCAAGTGAAACCTTACAAGTACTTCTTCCCGAAATACTTTTGCTCTCTCAAAACCCAGATCAGGTTCCCACACGATCTTCAGACACCTTTAGGTTACAAGGGTGTTACAAAGTGTGAGACTAATTCTCGGATATAACAAAGTTGAGCACAGAGAATATTATAGAAACTATTCCTCAGATGTGAAGAAATTAATGTACAGTTAAAAATGAAAAACACGTAGAAAGAATACATAATAAGTTTAATGCAATGTGTTCTTTGATTGGCGGCGTAAGTGTTTTTCTCGCAATAGTAGTTCTTTCTCTTGATTGCTTCATCACTCTATTCTTCAACACTTCGGCATTTGAAACACCCTTGAAGAATGTTGTTGAGTGATAGTGAATTTGAACGTTTGGAATTAAATGCTCTTTACCTCCCTCAATTAATTTCTTCGACTGCTTCTTAATTAATGCCTTTTCCTATTATCGTCCTTAAAACAGCTCTTTACTTCTTTCCGTCAAGCAAATCTGCCTTAATAAGATTTGAAGTGTTTTTTTTGCTGCAACAGGAATGTTAGTTTGACCAACCAAAGGAGATTTTCAAAACAATGCGGCATGATGACTTTGAATTCAAAAATAAAGAATGTGATTGGTCCATGTCATCAGATTTAAAACACTCAATAAATATTTTTAATATCCACGTTGTTTCTTTCTTGGACTGTCTCTAAATAAATGGTTGACCGAAATTGGTTGAATTTTTTAAATATGAAATGTTTCGGTCAGCTGTATATTAGGTTCGGCCGACTAGAGAAACATATTGTTTCTCTAGTGATTTACTGTTTGAATTATCAATCGACTGAACAGGTAGAGCAAGTTGTTTATTTGAGCATGCTTAACGGCTGGCCGCTCATGTTTAACGGCTGGCTACTCATACATCCTAAGTCATTTGTGGTCGACTGCTTGAGCGCACAACACGCTCGTGGCTGACCGCCTGCACTTGTGGTCTACCGCCTATGCACCTTAAGCGCATGCGGTTGGCCGCTTGAGCGCTTTATAGTGCTCACAGCTGGCCATTTCTGCACACTACACATATGCGCGGTTGACCGCCTGCGCATGTGCGCACACCGTCTACCGCGTGGAGCACAGTTGACTGCTTGTGCGCCCTTAGGCACACTCAGTCTACCACGCATGTACACGGTTTACCGCCTAGAGCGCACGCAGTTGACTGCTCATAAGCATGAGCGCATGCGGTTGGCCGTGCGATCTCGTGCAGTCAGCCATGCAATCTTGTGCTGTCGACCGTTCGTCCTTGTGCAGTTGGCCATGTGGGCAATTGGGATTGGCCGCACATGCTTAATAGGTTGACTGTTGGTGTGAGAATAATGGAGTTAAATTGTCAAGATCTTTGATAGAGAGAGAACACTTAAAAAAGATGACAAATGAGTAATTTTAGAAAGAATGGATGCTGTTTTAGAGAGATGTTTTAAAAAAGGAGACATTAAATATTTGTAGGGGGTGATGTGTATTTGAGAGAGAATGTTGAGCATGTGGAGCGAGAAGGGATGTGAGATGTGAGAGTGGGCTTTGTTGAGATGTTGAGAGAAAGAGTGTGTTAAAAAAAAAAAAAATCACAAGCTTTCCAAAAGAGACTCGGTCGGCCATGCAAAGCACGTGGCTGACCGTGCTGTGCGCGGTTTGCCGCACAAGTTTGCGTTCGATCACTGTAGCTCAAGTGGTCAGCCGTTTGGGCTTCTTCAGTTGGCCATTTGTAGATTATACTTAGCTCAATTTTCAGATCATTTCTCATTAACTCCATAACGTGTTTTCCCACTTAAATTTCCTTTAATTTTGATCATCATCAAAACCTTATTTATCAACAAAAAGCTTTCCGAAGATTAATAACATTCTCAAAACTCCTATCCTCATTAAGAAAAAGAATAATATCATCTTTGCAAATCCCAAATAATAGATCGTAACATCCTCATGATCAACATGAACTCCTAAATAACCTCTACCAACACTCCTCTTTAACAAGCAGATCAAACCACATCTATTACAAGAGTGAAGAGGAAAGGAGGTAAGAGGTCACCCCATCGAATTCCTTAAAGGCCTTAAACCAAGACTTAGGTTCACCATTGATAATAACTAAAGAGACTGCAGTCTGCACACAACCTTTTATCCATTTCCTCTAACAGTCACCAAAACCCTAAGTGGGTATCACCTTATGCAAGAAGCTCCAGCTCATTCTATCAGAAGCTTTCTCAGAATTAGCACAAGACCCTTTCACATCCTACCTCACCTCATTAGCAAATAAGGAAACATCAAAGATTCACCTTCCTACCACAAAGGCATTATGATTAGTTAATAGATCTAAAATCCTTTATGTTGCAAGACCGGTCCTCCTTAGGGATTAAAGAAATAAAATAAAAATCATACTTCTTACCCACCACCCTCTATTCACAAAAAATAAATAAATAAATAAATAAAAATCTCTTGAAACACCTTAAAAGTGTCTGATCTAACAATGACGCAGGGGAATTTTCCTTTGCTATATCGAGAAATATAATACTCAATAAGAAAAGGTCTCTCTAGCTAAGAGGCTTTATCATTCACTATTGGTTCCCACTCCAGCCCTCCTAACAAAGGCCAGTCCTCTGCATACAGCTCTCTCTATAAAAGGAGGTGATAGCATCTACTCTAATATCCAGATCATTAACCACCTCACCAGCATCCTCTTCTATCATCTTGACAAAACTCCTCCTTTTCCACTAGCAATCTTGTGGGAAATAAGTGTTAGAATTACCCTCTTTGACCCATTTTATTCTTATTTTCTGCCTCCAACCACTCTCTTCCTTAATGAGGACCACTTCATAGTCCTTTTTCAAAAGGCCCTCTTCAAATCTTCCTCCTTAAGGAACAATCTCAAGATCACCACCTTCCAGCATATCAATCCCCAACAAAATATCAGCTTTCCTTGTTCATTTGTCACCAAAAACCTACATATGCCAATTTTTCACCTTTTCCTCACTTTGAAACCCTCCCATCCATCAAGATTTCTCTCATTCCAAACTTGCTCGACAAGATTTTTCGAAAGAGCCACATGTTATCAAACCCAAACAAAGTAAGGCCCCATCTAATCTTATTACAATAAGAGAACAGGAAATGATCCAACACTAGTCTAGTAGACAGGGCTTCTTGTGAAACATTAGAAACGAATTTTTCCATTCTGCACTGAAGAGAAATTTATCACTACAGGATGCGGTCAATCCACATCTTAAAATGGACTAGCATTCTCAGTTGGAAAGAAGAATATCTCTAAGACAACAATTTCTTAAAAATCTATCAGATCCTTTCGTCATAGCGGTAACTCTGCTTCTGCCCAGCTCAACCTGGAAGTGAACTACATTGAAATCACCACCTACTAATCAATTAGCGTGGCACAACCCATAAACCCATGACAGCTACTCCCAAATAAGAGGACAAGAATATGGAGTAGGAGAGCCACAGAATTAGTAAAACACATCAACAATGACTCATCTTTCTTTTCTTTCTGGGTTTTTTTTTTTGGGACAGCCCATCAAGCATCCTACCCCATCAGACACCCCCCCCCCAAAAGGCATCATAGCAGGGCAGAAATTCCCATTTCTTGAAATGGAAAACCTCAAATACAATATCAGGAGATACTCTATGACCTCTTTCCTTAACAAGCTTCCACTTGCTGGATCCCCAAGACCTCAAATGTTCCAACTCAAAATCCCCAGGTAATAACAAAACATGACCCCTCTTAATAAGACGCTTTCCATAATAATCATAAAACACTCTATTTTATGAAGCTTCCTTTGCTGTTTGATTTTATCTACTCTTGGTTTCACCACTGTTGCATTTCGATATGAATATTTTCTTTTTTAAAAGTAAGCACCTAGCCTCATGCCAATTGGTCTCCTAGTGATAAGACTGGCATCATGACCCATACTAGAACTTCACAAATATAACCATACTTTTAAATTTCTGTCTGAAATCTTGATTTATATTTCTCACTCATGCTTGGTTCATCCCATTTGAAAAAGCCAAGTGAGTAGACAGATTTCACACCTAGAAGATCCTTCCCAGTGATTTCCCTTATTTTCTCACCATAAGAAAAATATAATAAGAAGTGCCTCAACAACAGATGGTACTTAGAGAATAAAATCTTCAGTGCAACACCTCCATGTGCCAATATCCAACCATACCTCAATCCCATTCCCCCCCCCCCAAAGGGGAAAACAAAGTAAAAAAAAGAACAATTTTAGAGAAGTGATACAATGCTCAACTCAGGAGACTTGAGTTCTTGACTAAATAAAGTATTTTGTCAAAACGCCATAAAAGAATGCTCATTATCTCTCTGTGTTCACTTATAGTTGTGTCTGGATGCCGATGATATCTTTCATAAGTTATATGAGATAATATACTGATAACAGTAAGTTACTTGGTTTAAGATTGTCTTTTACAAGACAGTCAAATTACAAATTTTGTTGCATTGAGACATTTGATTCTCACACAAACATGCTAGCTGAAGCCGGTACAACAGAAAGAATATGCAGACAATGCAGATTCAAGTCGTGGATTGTGGTGAAGATTCAAGGGGTGCTGGAGCACTAGAGGTCGCATGCAAGTGATAGTCCCATCCATCCACATAAAGAAGGCGATAGGCAAGGTTAGATTATGTAACTCAACGACAAATCCACTCATTATGCTTTTTTTTTGTGTTTGTGTGTGTGTAACTGACCTGATCTGCCACAGCATACAAAATTGCAATGATACAAGGCAGACAGCAGCAAACTGCAATACCAATGAGGCAAGCAACAGCAACACACATCACGACAAACACCACATCAAAGGCCAGAAAAGTGATGCAAAGCCTGAAAAACAGATTTCTCATGAGCAAGCAAGAAAAAAATGAACCAATAAATAATTGAAATAATCAATTTAAGTCATTTGACACAAACCAGTAAAGCTGGGGTGAGTCACGTGCCAAAGCTGGGCCACCAGAAGAGACCCAGTAGAATCCAATTATCCACCATATAAATGAAAACATTGTATTTGCCGACTCCAGATGCTTTGCTACACTGCAAAAGTAAGTTTATGCATACTGAGAATTTCTCATAGTGAGCACTTATCCATCCCACACATCCTTTAATTGATCAATCAGGTAAAACTCATTCTAATGAACAGTTTATACCTAATTTGAACTATGAAAATCACAAGAGATACAGACAACATCCCTCCACACCCAAAATAAAATAAAATAAAATAAAATTTGCAAGCTTGGGTTTAAATATGAAAGCCTATCCAAGTCCCAAATTATAATGTCCATCAAATAACAAAATATTCATAAATTCTCATGATTACTTTTCAAGTCCTTGTATCTCTTTAATGGTTAATCGTGTAAAACAAATTCCAAAATAATAAGGATAATAATTTCATTACAGGCAATGCAAATGATGAATAATGCATCAAACAACAAAAATTCAACAAATCATGCAGCTAAGGAGGTGGTAGCAGGCCCTTATGAGAGGGGACTCACAAGTCAAGACAGGTGCCATCATGATCTAGCTGCATGACTGGGGAAGTTTTCTAGTCTGGCCTCTGTGGAAGAAGGATTTAGAGTTTGTAGAAGAGGAACCACCTGCAAGGGAGGAAGAATGCTCGATGGATCAGGAAAATGCTTCTGCTTGGTTTCAGAAGAAAATGGCCTGGTGCTAGGGGTGATAGTCTCATGTTTTGATAAATTAGTTGAGCTAATTGACAAAACGGATGCATACAGGGAACAAGAGAGTACGGACACTGCAAGCAAGGGAAAGAAATATGAGAGGGATAAAGAGATTGTGATAGAACATAAATCATGAGAAGGAAGGTAAAGATGAAGAAGTTGGGGAGGAGGAAAGGAGGTGATAATATAGATGTTAGCTCCTTTGATTTTTCAAATGGAAAGTGAAGGGTTTGAATGATTCGAGGTTTCAGAGAAAATATTGAGGGGTTTGAATGATTCTAGTAGAAGGATGGTGGTGAAACATTTTTTGAAGGAGTAGAAGCAAGAATTGTATGCTTGCGGAAACAAAATGGAGTATTGGAGTTTGGGAGCCACATCAAGCTGCCAGCTGCCGATCATGCTGAGGGCATCTGTATTCTTTAGAAGAGAATTTCAGTGTCATGACCCCAAAATAAAATAAAATAAAATAGAGAGAGAGACGCGGAATTCAGAGAGCTTTGTAGGAGATCATTAACTTTTTGCTCATTCAGGAATAGAAAGGATGCGTTTTCTTCAGTGTACTCCCACGGCTATGATTCCAGAGAGGGAATTGAGAGGAAAGGCTTCTAGCAAAACCTCACTAGTGTCAAGGACAGATGGCGGATTCTGTGGGCTGTAGGAAGGGGCTCAAGTTTTGTGCTTTACCCGCATAAAAGGAGTTCCGGGAGGGTGGAAAGAGCGTGAATGGTGGAACTTAAAGATGTGGGAGATTTTTTCAATTGCCTAATTGAGTATTGCCTTGGAAGTTCACTCTGCGCTCTTCTTGTTCTTATCTGGGTTCTCAACTGTCAAATTACGCTTTAACATAAAGCTTAGGCCTAAAAATAATTCATCAACGTTTAGACACGCACACAAACACGCAAAACTTAGAGAATCAGAAATTCAGGAGTACATACGCAAAGAAAATAATTGATCAATGCATACCTAGTCCCATCTTCATCCGAGTTCTGCTCTCCAACAAAATCCCCAGAACTTCGTCTCCCGTCATTTCCAGCATCCAAGCTTGAACTCGAATCCGAAACTGGGAAACCTCGTCTCCTCTTATACTCCAAACACACACAAAGCACATGAAGAACACACTGAAGAGCATATCCAACAATCCAGAGCCTCAAAGGCATAGAAGGCAATTCAAACCCACTCAAAACCATGACAGTAGTCGCCAAAACGATGAAACAAGAGTTCCAAACGATGTCCAGAATCACAATCGGCTTCGAATAAGCCCAGTCGCTGTGACGCTCCTCGAGTTGCTCGGCAGCCGTCTCTCGAACCCTAGCCGATGTCTCTCTCATGGCGCGGCGTCGACCGAGGAATCGAGCCGCACCACGGAGGTTAGGGCGGCGGACGAAGCGACGGCTCCGGAATAATCGCTCGCTTATGGCTGAGCTGATTAGCAACGGCGTCCTGTTGTCGACGACGACGACTTCCATATCGTGATGCGAAGATGATCGCGACATTGACATTTTCCCTCTACGAATTTCTCTGGGTCTCTCACTAAGGAGTCGAAGTTGATGGGATCAAGTTCATGGGCAGGGGAAATCCCCCGGTGCTAGGGTTTGGATTTGGGATTTGGGATTTAGAGAGCGAGAGAGAGAGGAGTTTTATGAGGGAGTTAGGTGGTTTTTGTTCGGAGAGAGAGTAAATTCAGATGGGCTGCAGCTGGACCTGTTGTGTTGACTGTTGACCGTTCTCTCGGAATGGCAAGTAAATGCGACGTCCCCAGTTTCCAAAATCGTGGGAGAGAACAATGAGGAGATTTTTCTTTTTCTTTTTTTTTTCGATTTCGTATCCTTAAATTATATTTTAATTAATTTAATATAATATTTTTATTTCTAAATTTAAAATTTAATTAAAAATTTTAATATTTTATTTTATTAAATCAATTATCACTTAATACATTATTAAGAAAATTATAAAAGAAAAAATTCATTTAATATTGATGGGATATAATCCAAATATCAATCAGTACAATATTTTGACATTCAATACCTGAAGAAATGCTCATAGTCCCAAATGGTTTAGTCCCTCCGATCATAAAGCACATTAACTTAGATAGCACGATTGGTGAGTTGATACATTCAATTAGACTGAACACTTATCCTTACTATTTAATCAATGGCAGCCGAATATTAAAAGAACATAATATTTCTATTCTCAATCAGTAATACTCAAATTAAATCTCACCCTGATTGAGTTTCATATTACAATATGAAGCATATTTATCGCGTAAGGAATGAAATCTAGAAGATCTAATCGATAAGGAAAAAAAATTTTTCGTATAATTCGATTTTCCAATTAATAACAATATCAAATCATTGACACTCATAGATCAAGAATTCCCGGATCACTCAATAAAGTAACTAAAGTTTGCAACACCCCGCGACAACACAACTCTGAGAGGGACACTGTATAAAAGCTTTCGAGACATCAAGTCAGATAAAATCCCCTAACTCAACACAGAACACACAAAAGATAACATGAAGATCCGTCCTCCCTTTATTCTTAGTTTGTTTATCATTTTGAAAACAATTATTTCTTAATTGAGTATCAGAGCTTACTCCGACAGTTTTTTACAAGTTTCAAATCTCTTCATTGAACACTCATTCAAGTCATAATGAACTAAATCTATGAAATCAAAATCCACCTTTAACAAATATAATTACAACGTCGGCAAAGTGCATGTGAAAAATAAAATGAAAAAAGTCAAGATTTGAGAATATGCTCGGATATATTTATAAAAAGTATTTATCAGACTATTTTAGTTATTAATTTTCCTAATTAAAATAAATTTAAATATGTTATATTTTAAAAAATTCTTAAGGTAATCTGAACAAAAAAAAAGTACGTGAGGAGCTGAATAGAATATTTTAAAAATTTTAGGGATTATTTAAATGTAATTAAATTACAAGGGCATATTCGTAAGCACATCCAAAATTTGAGAGAATTTTTGTCATTTTGATCCTAATAATAATAATAATATTCATTAAAAACACCCACGTTGGATGGAGCTATTCTCGTTTCATGATGATATTAGATCCTAAACATCCCATACTCTTAAAAATTATATTTTGAGCCCCTTGACCAACTTCTACCGTACCATCTTCTATTCTATCTGGTTATTTTGTTAAATTTGTAAAACTTCATACGATAATTCGAGTTTGTGGTAACCAAGCTTGAATGGAAACTACTTTTCCTGTGATGGGTATGGTTTTGTTCTGACATACATATGATTCTTTATGTTTGAACTGCGAAATGCACATAACATGTTTGCGAGAAGCTTGTCGGAAGCAGTTTCTTTCAGTATTTCATTCAGCCCTCCAGATCTAACATGCATAAATCTGTCTAGGTTTGAGTTAAATAGAGTCCTAAATGACTTGTCAAGAGCTGGTGAAATCTATGAAGCTAGAAGGTTGTTCGACAAAATGCCTGACAGAGATGAGTTCACTTGGAATACCATGATTGCTGCTTATTCTAATTCAGGAATGCAAGCTGAAGCTAGACAAATCTTTGATGAAAACCCAAATAAAAGCTCAATCTCTTGGTCTTCGCTTATATCCGGGTATTGTCGATACGGGCCTGAGATGGAAGCACTTGAATTGTACTGTCAAATGTGGTTTGAGGGGCACAAGCCAAGTCAGTACACATTGGGAAGTGTTCTTAGAGTGTGTTCGGCACTTGGTTGGCCTCATGTTGGAGAACAAATTCATGGGTTTGTGGTAAAAAGTCAATTGGAGTCCAATGTCTATGTTGTAACTGGGCTTGTAGATATGTATGCAAAGTGCAGGCGTATGTTGCAGGCTGAGTGTCTCTTTGGGAGAATGCCTTTTAGAAATCATGTGACATGGACTGCAACGGTGACAGGGTATTCTCAGAATGGCCATGGCTATAGGGCGATGGAGTGTTTTTGAGACATGAGAGTGGAAGGGGTTGAGGCTAATCAGTATACTTTTCCAAGCATACCGACAGCTTGTGGAGTTGTTTCGGCACATTGTTTTGGGATGCAAGTGCATGGTTGCATTTGGAGGAGTGGCTTTGGCGCTAACACATTTGTTGAAAGTGCATTGGTTGATATGTATGCCAAGTGTGGGGATCTGAATAGTGCAAGAAAAGTGCTAGAGACAATGGAGGTTGATGATGTATTTTCTTGGAACTCTATGATAGTTGGGTGTGTGAGGCAAGGGTTTGAAGAGGAAGCTTTGTCTTTGTTCAGAAAAATGCACGCAAGGAACATGAAAATGGATGATTTTATGTATCGGTCTGTCCTCAACTCTTTTGCTTGCTCAATGGACAGGAAAACTGCAATGTCTTTCCATTCTCTTATCATCAAAAATGGGTTTGAGTCCTTCAAACTCATTGCCAATGACCTCATTGATATGTAAGCAAAACAGGGAAATTTGGATTGTGCTTTTGAGGTTTTCAACAAAATGCCAGATAAGGATGTGATATCATGGACGTCACTTGTAACAGGCTATGCACACAATGGTTTTCATGAGGAAGCTATAAAGCTGTTCTGTGACATGAGATCTGCAAAAATTACTCCAGATCACTTTGTAATTGCCAGTGTTTTCAGCGGTTGTGCAGAGCTTACACTTTTGGCATTTGGACAACAGGTCCATGCAGACTTTGTAAAATCGGGTCTTGAATCCTCACTATCAGTTGACAATTCCCTGGTAGCGTTGTATGCAAAAGGTGGGTGTATAGAAGATGCAAATAGAATCTTTGATTCCATGCGGGATAGGGATGTGATCACTTGGACGTCCCTTATAGCTGGTTATGCCCAGAACGGTAGGGGCAATGACTCAATACGGTTCTATCAAAGCATGATCTTGAGTGGCTGCAAACCTGACTTTGTTACTTTTATTGGTTTATTATTTGCTTGTAGCCACGCAGGTCTTGTGGATGATGGGCTCCACTATTTCAAGACCATGGATAAGATTTATGCAATAAAACCAGGTCCTGAGCACTATGCATGAATGATTGACCTCTTGGGGCATTCTGGGAGACTTGACGAGGCAAAGGAGTTGAGGCAAAGGAGTTGCTGAATGAAATGGTTGTGGAACCAGATGCAACTGTGTGGAAGGCTTTACTTGCTGCATGTAGGGTACATAAGAATGTAGAGTTGGCTGAGAGGGCGGCTTATAATTTATTTGAACTGGAACCCCTGAATGCCATGCCATATGTTTTGCTATCTAACATTTATTCTGCCTCTGGTAGATGGGAAGATGCTGCAAGAACTAGGAGATTGATGAAATCAAGAGGTGTCAATAAAGAGCCTGGGCGCAGTTGGATCTAAATGGCTTAGTTCATTCATTTACTTCTGAAGATAGAGTTCATCCAAGGACAGAAGAGATTTATTCAAAGATTGATGAGATTATGATGGTAATTAAGAAGGCTGGTTATAAGCCAGATGTGAGCTTTGCACTTCACAACATGGATGAGGATGGGAAAGAGCTCGGTCTTGCTTATCACAGTGAGAAACTGGCAGTTGCTTTTGGACTCCTTACAGTCCCCCATGGAGTACCCATTAGGATTTTTAAGAATCTGAGGGTCTGTGGGGACTGCCATACAGCTATGAAATACATTTCCCTAGCCTTTACTCGATGGATTGTATTAAGAGACTCAAATTGTTTTCATCATTTTAGAGGAGGATCATGTTCTTGCAAGGACTATTGGTAACAGTTTTGTCTTCCATGGTATAAAACTGATGGACAAGTTTTCAGATATGCTTTCTGCAGTCCTCAATCCAGCTGTACCTTCAAGGTATTGAAGTTCATTTGTGCTTTATCTCTAGCGATAAGTTAGTCCTCGTTGTGAAGAAAATCTTATAATTTGGTTTTCTGATGCAGATTATATCCAGCAGAGCTGGACTGAAGAAGCAAACAATGTGCCCCAATAGCATGACCAAATATTCCCAGGTAGCTCAAGATCCCAGCCTACGGCATACTATAGTTTCCTCCTTTGATCAGTTAATGAACTTGTTGGACATGGGCTTGAGACCTATCGCATTACTGGTCATATCTGCAAGTGGGTCTGTCTGAAGCCTGAAAACCTATGGAAGTTCCACAATCATCCATTTTTTTTTCCTCCTTACATACTGGTATTCGAATTGCTCTGTCAGTCTATGGTGCTTATGCTACTGATTTGTTTACTGAATTTCTATTCTTCTTGTTCTTCAGTCTTGTTCAGAGTAAGCTGCTACAGTCATGAATATTACCAGACTGTTAATTGTTACTAGCCTGCTCAGGATTAGCAGTTTGTCCCCTACAAGGGCAAAAGTAAGAATGTAGCTTGCCAAGGTCGGTACACATTCTGATTTAGAATGATATAGGTGAAAAAACGAGACAAGAATCAACAGGGAACAGAGCTAGGAAGACACAGTAGAACACAACACAGGAGGACATACACAGTTCTTAGCTTCCTCACTTAACACAACCCCAGGCTCAACAGGATGAGAAGGAAACTTGTGGACTCCAGGCGGCACCTCTAAGCCTAGCTTAGCCAACATGTTTGCACGGCAATTCGCCTCTCCGTGTTTTATACCTATAGCATTCACCTCGTTCATAAGCCTTCTGCACTTGCTAACCCCATTTTTATCTTCCCTGATAAGCAAACCCCATTTTTAGTTCGCAGTCTGTCACTTGCTAAGGTTATCATAATTGGTAATGTCAATATCATATTTTACTGAAGAGAAAAGGAGCATATATTCACACTAGTTCTGCTTTTCAGACCCCTTTAGGTACTGTTCAAATCTCAATTTCTTAGTTTTTGGCGTCCTTAAAATATATAGCATTTCCATGCATTGATGATTTACACATGGTGATGATATACTTGCCTAATGGTCCTAATCAGAGCTAATTACAAACCAACCTCTTAACTTACTTTTCAACTGAATTTCCTAAACCACTCTTGGCTATCAAACATCCTCTCCTTTTTTAAATATTGCTATTTCTTTCTCGCTCTCTTTTTTTTTTTTCTAGATTTGGTCCACCGTCGAGTATCCAGAATTTCATCCCGACTAATTTCGGTCGGGTTACTGTCGAGTCTGCTACAAGCAGAGAGTTCTCCCAATGTGATTTTTTTCGTTTTCAAGGAAGTTCGAACTCAAGTACTTAATTAAGGGGTCACAACGCGGTTCTCACTACGCCAACCAAACCTTGGTCTACTTCTCTCTCTCTCTCTCTCTCCCCCCCCCCTTGAAAACTCTCATTATTGCACAGTTTCTAATTGTCCTTGCGACATTGGTGGCAAGTAGCGAAGATGGAACCCCTTCGCCCAACCTGCCGCATATCATCACCAGTACGGTTATGACTTACTCCGAGTGGAGCTGGACTTTCCGGACGCTGAGGCTGAGCAGCCACAATGCCAATGCCAATGTCACACTCACAAATGGCTGATGTGGGTTTTAGTGGGCCTGGTGTTCTTATGCGGCCCGTCCGGCTACATTCTGCGGGGCAACTTTCCCAGCTTCTTTTTCATTGTTGGAAGCCGAGTTTAGAACAAGGGAATGATTGCTGGACCCTGTTGTATGTTCTTACGGACGTAGATATTTCATTTAGGTGGACTTTTACTTATGGGATTATTTGATCCCCATATGTATTTTAACATATATACATAATTAAACTAAAGCAAGAATGAATTTTTTTTTTTTTTTTTGGTTTGTCAATGTTAAATATGTTGATCTAATGTTACATTTGAACTACGATGGTGGTGATTGCAAACATTAGATATATTTTTTGTTTTAATGTTTTGCTGCACTGCAGATTGCCAAGAAACAGTATATTTCGGTGGACCAATTTATTGAGAGGAAAAAAAAATTGTGACCAATTTCAGTTCAAATGGGACTCAGAGAGAGAGAGAGAGAGAGAGAGAGTTTGAGCAAGTTTGTTTAGGAAATGCATCATTTATAACAATGAGTTCCCTTACCATATAAAATCTTCATTTATTGGCAGTAGGGTAAACCTAAAGCCTTCGAACGTTCCATCTTTTTTTATTTCTTGAATTTGATCCACCACCTAATATCTAAAACTTTACTTTGACTAATCTAAACCAAACCACTATTATCTGTCCGATCCTTATTTAGAATGAGATCTCCCAACGTTATTTTTATCACTATCAAAACTTAAACTCGAACACTTAGTGAGATTTTAGAATGTCCCATACATTGAAATCCTTGGTCGGCAAATCATAATGTTTGAATTGGAACCATCATAAGACCATTTCCAAATTGTGAAACCAATAAAATAAATAGATGAGATCAACACGCTATTTCATCAGGAACTTGGAAGATTAAGCCAGTGCGATGAAAATTCAAATATCATTGGTCAGCTCTGTAATATGTTTTGTCTTTTCAAGCAATGGGCACTCGAAAGAAAAATTCTGTAAATTACATGTAAAAAAACTCCAGAAACTCTGTTAGCCTCCAGTAAGAAACTCCAAAACCCCAGAAATTCCCACCCTGTTAGCCTCCAGTTCTTAGTATACAAATACCCATATATAAGCTCTATGTCGATAACTTTTTTTTTTTTTGTGTACCCATGCCAAACTTACCTAAGACAGTCAACATACACATTACAACTTCTAAATATATGCAAATGTAAGAACGCGGAACGCATCCCATACTTGAAAAGCTAATCGGAAAAAGGGCCAAAATGATTATCCTTGCAATTTGCTGATGATGGCCTCGTTGCTGGACTCTCTGCCTGTCCTTTTCTCCGGTCATCTTTCAAAACATTCATGGTCAAAGCTGTGTTCACAAAATTGAAGGGAGTGCCTCTCCCCTACGACCAGCAATATCACAACTTCTATCAGCCAAATGTTTATCCTGCTCTTGCTCACCAAACTACTTTCTCATGTGCTCCGGAAAGAGGCGATCACGTAGTTCAGGAGATGCAGCGGAGAGCTCTATAGAACATTGCATGAAAAATGGTGAGACAATTTTTGCTTGAGCTGTTCAGCAAAAAGGCGCAGCTAGTTTAAAACACAAGCTTTACCTTCAGGTTTGAAGTTGAACAAAGGTGGAAGGGGTCGGCCATTTGGTAAACATACATTTGGATTCCTCAAATCATCAAAAAATGGGTGCGCACAAGCCTCTAACTGAGATCAACCAAATGACATCAGACCTTACTTGATACATAACAATCAGAAGTATCACTTATCAAGGCTAAAGCTGCATGAGTACAAAAACACTTTGGGACTTCCAAATAGCTTCAGAGCAACGGTGTTCAACCAATGAGCATGTTTTATTTTGGAAGCAAAAAATTAAAACTTCAGTTACTTACAGCTGTGCAGCGTAAACTTGGTGAATATTGGAGCAGCCTTGATACAAGATCCACTGCTTCCGGGGGTGATCTCTTTTGGAATACCTGAAAGAAAAAACAATCCAAGGAAAATGTAATACAAGTTTATGTATGCGGCGTAAAGATAAAGGAATGACAATAATATGAAAAGGAACTTGCTAAAAGACCTTGTGCCATGGATGGGCTTTGATCTGAGGAAACTTGAACTCACTGTAATTTGGATTCATGCATTTAATTTCCTCTCTGGTCGGGGTGCCCAGAATCTAATGCAAAAGAAGTAACTCTTATCAAGAAAACAAACAGAAAGAAGCAATAAGAAAAGTGGAAGCAAAATGCAAGAATGTTTCAAGACCTTGATAATCTCTACCAGTTGATCAACACCACTTTCTCCTGGAAAAAGAGGCTACAAGGAAGCACCACCAATTTGATATGAGAACAGTCAAATATATACACATGTACATATTGATGATGATGATAATAATAAATAAATAAATAAATACACCCATGGAGAACAAAGGATCATAATTTCATAAAGGCATTTAGGAGGGAGCTAATGAAGCTAGATCCTATTGGACAATTAAAGTAGTCTCAGTTGCAGTGCAATTAACAGTTTACTCTACAAGCAGCTACAATAAATACAATATACACTGACCTGCCCCAGCATGAGCTCAGCCAAGACACAACCAGCAGACCACAAGTCAATCGCTGTTGTGTATTCCGTTGCCCCAAAGATCAGTTCAGGAGCTCTATAATACCGAGAACATATATATGATATATTGGGCTCACCACGCACCTACAAATGGGAAAAGAAATTTTAGAACTTGCATGAACGGCTTTAACAGTTCAAAATTCTTAAAAAAGTGAAACATACCAACATCTTTGCACTTCCAAAATCACATAATTTTAATTGATGCGTATGAGGATTGACCTGCATGAAGCAGAAAAGTTCAATTAATCTCATATAGTGAAATTAGGATAAGTATTTACAAACAAGATTTCATGTGAATAAAACAAACTAGACAATCAATGATCATCCTGACAGCAAATCCAAGAACCATGGCAAGTGACACGCAAACCAGAACAACGGTCAGATGATGTATTTCAGATGGGAAGGCAGTTTATCTTGGAATAAGCAGCCAAAGTTGACAGATAAAGATATATAAACAAAAAGAACCGATGCCCCTTCTCTTTTATGTACATGGCAGTGTGACATTTTATTCCAATGCACTATTCATTTTCCAAGTCAATCAAGAAGTATGTTAAACGCTTATCCACTACATGGATGAGGTGCATCCATTTAGTTGATGCATCAACCTTCCATAGGCATTGGAAGGTTATACTTGGTAATAATAGTGCAGATTCAATTAATTGCTTTAGTACATACAAAACAAGAAAAAGGCTCTGTGCTCTATAAGTGAATACACCTCATAAGTGCAGTAGACAAGAGCTTTAGCAAACTTCTTGATTGATTTTATTTGGAAGGAACAACACATTTCTTTGAAGAGCACCACAGCCTTTGGTGACGATTAAAACTCATAGCTCCTAATCATCATCTCAAAGATGTCAGACTACATTAGTATTGGTCCAAAAAGAAATGCACAACATTATGTTGCATACGATATAGATAATAGACTAATGCAATCAAAGGATAAGAGGTGTATAGTTGAATGTCGAGTCAATCTGAATTATAGATGCTTGTGCATATTTTATTATTGGGAAAAAAAATTGAAGTCGGCACAAAACAAACAAAACACAAAATATTGACTTATTCAAACAAATCAATCAGCCACCTGTGGCAACTTTCAAAAAAGCTGCATTATTATATAAATGTAATAATAGCAAATGACAATAAGAAAGAACCCCTATCAGGTATAAGCACAAAGCAACTTTAGATCAATGATTGCCATGATCAGAAATTGGAAAATGCAAAGAGAGAAATTATCACAGTCCAAACACAGAAGATCCATTTGCAACTTAACTTATATATGGTTAGCCTAGACATTGGTAGAATTTGAGAAGTTCGCATTAAAGTAAGTCCAGGAATTTCATGTTGATGGACTTATAGCACAAATGACACAAAGAATTCTTACCAATAAATTCTGTGGTTTAATGTCACGATGGGTTACACCAATAACACCGTGTATGTAATTTAGTGCACGGAATATCTACAAGAAGAAACATATTAACTTTCAGAAAATCCCTGGGAGAGCTCCCAAATAAAATGGGAAAATATTGCATACTTATACAAAAGGTTTTAAAGTTCACCTGGTACATATACAGTTGCACATAGATAATGGGCACATGTTGATGCATCCTGGTATAATGTTTTGTAACCCGGTACACAGTTTCAGAGACATATTCTAAAACAAGGTTTAAATACACCTCATCTTTTTCCGTAGTAGAATAGAAGCAGTGCTTTAACTGAACAACATTGGGATGATCAAGTAAGCGCATAACTTGGAGTTCTCTATTCTTGTATCTCTTATCTTGCAAGACCTTCTTGATTGCAACAGTTTCACCTGTTTCCAGGCACTTGGCCTGTACAAAAGTAGAGCACGAACTTGTTAGAACAAAAATTTGCATAAAAATCCAGAACTTGCTGGAATGGAAAACTGCAGCACCATAACCTCAATTGTCAGCACAGAAGGAAAATCAATATATACCTGAAAGACGACACCAAATGAACCAGTGCCAACCACTCGCTCTGCCATGTACGAGATTGTCTGGAATTAGATAACACCAATCCGTCAGAATACTTCTTTAGAACCAAAAAAATAAACAAGTCAACAGCAATAATTACAATGATGACCACCCTAAGTGGCAACAAAAAGCTCAAAGAGAGATTGTCAAGAAAATTCGCGAACAAACATGAAATGAATCTATTTTGCAACAATCAAATTTCAGAAATTGTCCAAAGGATATTCAAGTTTTACTTTCTAGAAAGATTTTTTAACTATCTTTTGACAAATTAATTGTAATTATTTTACATTGATAAAAATTCTGAGACAGTAAAATCAAAATAAGATTTGCAGAGCTGGGGGCAGTAATAAGGAGTTTCAAACCAACTAGATGACAAAACACCAATCTAGTATCTAAGGGCATCAATACCTATGGAGAGAAAACAATCAGAAGGAAAAATGAAAAATGCAACTAAGAATATGACCTGATAAATTAGGGGTTGCATAAACGGGGGAAAAAACAGGATACAAAATGACTGGAGGTTAACTTGAATAGATGACATAAGAAGTGCAAATGTCCATAAATACACTCACCAGTTTTGGCTGTCCATTTTTACCGCCTATAGTTGTTGCAATTACCTGACCTGCTTCTGTTCCATTACCATTTACAACAGTGGCTTCCATATCCTGTGATACTAAGAAGTGTAAGCTCTCAACCCAAAAGTAAGTTTTTAAAAGCAACAGAAGCAAGTAAAGAACTCGTACATTAAAAGATAACTCATAAAAGACCATTGATTAAGGACCAGAAAATATACCTTATCATCATGATGATCATCCTTGTCATCTCTAATTTTCATGCCATGCATTTCAGTGGGAAGCTGATCATAACCAGGGTTTTCAGTTCTCACAATTGAAGACATATTGGAGGTGCTGCTGCTTGCAACACTTTCCGTCGATGAAGCAATATGTTCCTGTTTTGCAGTGCTTCTGGACAAAGTGTGTGATGCACCACTAGCCTTCCTTTCAGCTTCTTGGTCAACTTTCACTCTTTTTTTGTGGGAATCTCCACCCTTAAAAGCATGATAAAAATAACTTTCAGATGAGACATAAGGTTTGGAATGGATTAATAATCCCTCATGTATCTTATCTTGCAAGAAATAGCTTCTGAATATAGCCCATAGCTTTTGTTATGTATCACTTCCACAAAAAAAAAAAAAAGAAAGAAAGAAAATCTAATTGTACAAGGCCGAAAACCATAAGTAATCAACATGAGAAACATACCAAACATGGACAAAGACAATACAGAACCAAATATGCATGCTCAAATCACATTTTGCAAATGGATTTTCCAGAGGGCATGGAGAACCAGCAAGTAATTGAACAATCACATCTTAATTAACATCAATCACAATTTTTCCCAGTCAGTATGACCTAAATAAAATTGACACAGGCCAAGGACTTACTCTTGTAACTTAATTTTGGCAAATGTAACTAAAGGAACACTTCTGCATGGTTTGTGGCACATGGGTTCAAATGTATAGCCCTTAGATCTGATCTAATATATAATATTTTTAATAATTGTCAAGCAAATTGAGGAACAAATAAAGGATGAACTAGAAGGTCTAACCAGCAACTCATTAAAATGGTCACTAGAACTCCCCCATGCAGCCCCAAAGCAACAAAACTACCACTTCCATCATTCTTCAGGCAAAATTTAGAACAACCATCAAGATCAAGATCAAGTTCATTTGGAAACTCCAGTTGTAGGAAAAGGTTAACCATGATATTAACCACCACATTATATAATGCAAGACTTCTTTCATAACTCTTTAGACACTCAACGTGTGTAATGAGATGATTTCAAATCTCCAAGTGCAATGCATGTAGAAACATGACCAATTTCACCACCTTTCCGTAGGTTCCTTTGAAAATTGGGTATGGCGATTTGTCTTCCCACAAATGATTTTTACATCATACGAGACTTTAAATATGCACGCACACGTCATCATTAATGCATCTTCCAAATTACCATTATATTGCAGTTAGTACTAATTGACTAGTGAGAGATTCGGTCGACAGCCACAAAAGACCGCTTCAACGAAATAGTAAAACCCACGTATTGAATTTAATGTCTTACATAGAAGTTATATGTAATTTTCCAATTCACCATCATAAATTTTACCGGTCATGCAATGCAGCTTAAGATGATCGTAGATAACAAATCCAAGGTTAACAGACATCATTTTCACCATGAGACCATGCATGCTACACAAGATATCTATAATATGGGAAGCAGAAAACGTGAAATTAGCAAAAATGAACAACACGGACATCTGCATCAATGGAAATATCAAGGAAGGAGAATTCTAGTTCTACACTCATTGCCATTCCGATGGCATGTTGCCCAAGCAATATAGGCATCTTCGCTCTTCCTTCAACTAAATTCCTTTCAAAAACATAGAATAACATCCATTACCAAACCCCCAGATTCAATCGCCGTGGCCATATGGTTCACCCATATCACCCAAAAGAAAACACAAGATGAAAATCGAAACGACCATCGAACGATAGCAAAGATCAAGCTCCCAAAAATGGAGACCCAGATAAAGAAAAAGGAGAAACACGGCATCCACATGAATGTACACATAGTACCAACAAAGGAAAGGTTCTAATACAACATCACATTGATATTCCCACCAACCATATCACCATATAAAGCAAGAAAATTCCTATATAGAAAAAAAAAAATCATAAATTCCTATGTTATTCGTTCTCTGAATAATTAAGATCAAAATGCTCAAGAGAAAAGATCCATTGAAGTTCAAAAGAAATGTATGCAAATAGATCCTTCAAATTCTAAAAGAAATCTATGGATCCAAAACAACCTAAACCAAATCATATAACAAGCTCAAAATCTAACGAATACCCAGAAATGCATAAACAATATCATTCAAATGACGTACATGGAATTCAACGTCACGGGCCAAAGCCCATCGAAATGGAGCTAAACAAAATTAGGGTGAACAGAGACCAAGAGATGGAGAGAAAGCAAATTTGGTAGCAAAAAACATACAGAATCGGAAAAGGAGGAGCGGCCAGAAGAAGTAATGCTTTTGAGACGTCGCATAACATTCATCTTTATTTCTTGTAACTAAAAAGAAGGAAAACCCTAAATTGTCCCCCCGCAACAGCAACCCAACTCGCCTAACAACAGATCAAGCAAAGAACAGAGAGAGACAGCGAGTTTCTCTCTCTTCTGCGTTTTACAGAGCTAATATAAAAAAACAACCTAGATAAAGAAAATGTAACAAAATATAACTTAATTCCTCACCCTCTCTCTCCCCCTCCCTCTCCCTTATTTTTCTCTCTCTAGATTCTCCCTCTTTCCCTTTCTTGGTATTTCTCTCTCTAGACCTCTGTTTTGTATCGCTCTCTCTCTCTCTCCCGCCCTCTCTCTCTCTCCGGAGAGAAATCCACCAAATGCTTTTTTAAAGTCGCGATTCTTTCTCCGGTCAAACCTGCTTCAAACCCCAATCATCCAACCTTGTCCGTACTTGCAGTCAAACTTCCTGTTTGGGCCGTCGATTGGAATCATTCCCGATCCGGCGGTTATTATTGAATTTTTCTTGGAGAATATCGAGATTGCGTTGTTCCGTAATTGCCCTTGCATAGATATTCACGATACTGGGATTCAGACAG
Source organism: Dillenia turbinata (assembly GCA_037126225.1). Classification (NCBI taxonomy): domain Eukaryota; kingdom Viridiplantae; phylum Streptophyta; class Magnoliopsida; order Dilleniales; family Dilleniaceae; genus Dillenia; species Dillenia turbinata. The sequence continues at coordinate 23,239,015 of JBAMMX010000021.1, forward strand.
ATGATATCCCAAGTGTCGTGTTCCCTTGACCAGTCCTGTGGTTTGTCCCCTTAATTCCCCCGATTACTATTTAATTATTAGTTTAATTATTTCCATTAAGATAAAAACACCGACAACAGTGATTTAAATTTAAATTTTAATAATTATGATTGGTTATTTAAAAAATAGATATAGAGAAGATTAAAAAAAAAGATATTTATTTAATTTATACGAATTCATCACTTATTATTATTTAAGATCATCTCATCATCAAAAATTTTAACTATCATATATTAATGAATAATTTATATTTAAGTTTTCAATAATCTATTTCTATATTTTACTAAATCTCATATATTTAAATTTTTGATCCTCCTAACCGGTGTATTTTTGAATTTTCTTTACACATATTCAAATCATCTCAAATGACACTCTCATATTTTATCCATAATTGAATTAACTCTCAACTTATTACGAATTTCTTCATTTCTAATTTTACCACACATCCACATAAATATTCTCATTTCTATTATATCCATTTTTTATTCTTGTTGTTTAATAGTTCAATATTCATTATCATACAATAGTACAGGTATTATCACTATTTTATAGAATTTTCTCTTTAAATATAGTGGTATCTGAGATCGCAAAGAATTTCGGATATTTTTTTTCATTTCATCCAACTCACTTGAATCTTATAATTCACATCACTATTTATATTGTTATTATTTTGAATAATAGAAACAAAATATTTAAAACGTTTACTTTTTGATATATTTTATCCATCTAAACTAATCATTTTTTCATTATCCTGATAATTATCGTTAAATTTATATCTTATATACTCAGTTTTCGAACTGTTCAATTTAAATTCTCTGAATTTTAATGTGATCCTCCATAACTCTAATTTAGGGTTAATACTCTCTTTAGTCTCATTAATCAACACTATATCATTTGTGAAAATATAAACCATGGTATTTTATTTTAAATACTTTTTATGATTTCGTTTATCACTATTGTAAAAATGATGAGACTTAATGTTGAATATTTATGAAGTTCAATATTAATAGAAAAGCTATTACTCCGACCTCCGTAAGATTTTACAATAGTTAAACTCTATTATATATATCTCTAATAAAATTAATATATTTCAAAAAATCTATTTCTTTATTAGCGTCCATCATAATACGTTTCTAAAAACCCTATCATATGTTTTTTCTAAAACGATGAATACCATATATAGATATATCTTCTGCACTCTATATGTCTCCATCAAATATTTCACCAAATGGATTACTTCCATGGTGGATCTTTCTGTTATAAATCTAAATTGATTCTGAGACACTTATTTCCAATCTCAATCCATACTCTATCACTCTCTTCCATAATTTTATAGTAAGGTTCATAAATTTAATTTCTCTATAGTTGGAACAATTTTATATATTTTCTTTATTTTTATATAGTGGTATAAGTGTACTCTCCCTCCATATTTTGGACATTCTCTTAGTTTGACAAATTTTATTAAAAATATCTATTAACGTTACTATATCAAATTTATCCAAACATTTCCACACTTTAATAACAATGTCATCAGATTCTATAACTTATTATTTTTCATTCTTTTTAAGGTTTAATTTTACTTCAAGAGAACGAATATTATGTTTAAAATCTATGTTAATCTTTTCTATAGATATCTCGATATTTTTTATATTTATTGCACTTTTAACATTAAAAAATTATCAAAATAATCTTTTCAACACTTTCTTATATTTTTATTCCTTACAAATATACTATTGATTTCACTCATAATATACCTAACACTATTTAGATATTTTTCTTTTTTCTCCATTGGTTTAACAATTCTGTAAATCTCTCTTTCTTCATCTCTAGTCTCTAATTCATTATACAGTTCATTATACATCTTGTTTTTGATTCGTAGATAAATTTTTTCATCTCTTTTTTTTATATACTTTTGTATTTTTCATATGTATTGATACTGTTATTACCTTTAAAATTCATATAACACTCTCATTTGATTTGAATAACAGTTTGTATTTTTTCATTCCACCGCCATGATTTCTTACCTATCGGGGCTTAACCCTTAAATACATCAAAAGTTTTCCTACCCATATTTTTAATATTAGTAAACATCTCTTTCCATAATATTTTTGAATCATCATCAGCAGATCAATTTGCTATTTGAATTAATTTGTCTATAAAAATCGTATTCTTTTATCCTTTCAGAATCTACCACTTAATTCTTGATTTCACAAATTGATGATATTTCTTTTACCATTTAGGCACATGTATATCTAAAATTAATAGTCTATACTGAATTGTTACACTTTTTTCCGTATAATCTTACAATCCTCCTCTTCTAGTGAAAAAGAAATCTATTTGGTTAACATTATACTCATTTTTATATGTAATTATGTGCGACTATTTTTTCTTAAACAAACTGTTTACGAGTACCAAATCAAATATTGTGACAAATTCTAAAATGGTATCTCTCGCCTTATTCCTACTATAAAATCTAAGTTTCCATGAATGATTTCGAATTCTTCATTTATCTCTCCTACATATCCATTTAGCTCTCTACCAATAAATAATTTCTCTTCATTAAGTATGATTCATCTAAATTCTCTAAAAATTATTTTTTACTAATCGTATCTATATTTATTTGGGGTCCATATATACTGACTATATTAATTACGTTTTCTCCATCCACTAACTTAATAAATATAATTTAATGTTTTTTCCTTCTTATCTCTATTATATCCTCTATTTGGGATACAAACACACCAATTATATTTCAATTTTTTATTTATTATAATTGTTTAGTCCTAATAATAAATTATTAGAAATATATATTTTAATATTATTTTTAATACTCAATTTTTTAATAATGAATTTTTTGTATAAATTTAATCTATTATAATAATTTAATTAAAATAATAGATTATTAAAGTTTCATTCTTTTATATTGTGTGTCATATCCAATTACTTGGACAACATTGAAATGAGGGTTTTCTTTTTTTTTTTTTAAAAAAAAAGAAACCAATCAGGATTTTTCCCATCAGATGATGTGTTATGATAAATAAACTCTGAGACTTTTTTATATAAAAGTATTAATTTTTCTTAACAAAAGTATGTATTAATAAATTTAGAGAATATACACAATAAGTCAAAATTTATTAACTAAATTATTTGATTGTTTTACAAGTTTCTTTGTCGATCAAAATCAGAAAAATAGGCACAAATTTTATTCATATTAAAATAGCAAAGTAGAAAATAATTCAGAGAAAGAGTTGTCAATGCTTCCTCATGTTCATTTTAATTACGATCATTATTTTGCAACGATCATGACAAGATTAAAAATTACTTCTGCAAAAAGAAATTATTGATACTCGCTCTCACTCTATATCACTAATAAAAATTTTACTATTTTATTTATATTTATTTTATCTAAAAAATAAGGAGAAGAGTGAAAAATAGAATTACTTTTTTTTTTTTTAACATAAATGAAATTCTAATTTAACAATATTATTTTGGGTAAAATCCTAATTTCAAATTAAAAAATTTTCTTATCTTTTTTTTTTTCACTACCAACTAATTTTTGAAATAATATTTTAATTAATCCAGTTTGAGTATTGTCGGACCTAATTTAGGCGGAGTTCTCCTAATGTAATTTTTCCATTCCCAAGTTTGGAATTCAAGTTTTGATTAAAGAATCTAGTACCCTGCCCATTAGAACAATTGTGCGTTTTTTTTTTTTTAGATTGATTCTAAATGTCTTCAAGGGACAGTTTAGTAGTCACAACCCCTCCTCAATCCCGTGATTTCAGATTCAAATTTTGTATAACACAAAAAAAAAAATTGATTCTAAACAATTTGGCTTAAGAAGGGCTGGACTCATGTTAATGTTACATCGGAACCATTTTGAAACTATATTTAGTCAAAAGTATTTAACTATCCTGCAATATACTATCTTTGAAAAATATCTAAAATAAAAATTATTTATATTTTTAAACAAGGTTTTTAAAAATTTTTCAAGAACGCAAAATGTTTTGGGCCTGTTGTTCGTCCTGCCCAAGGTGTGGAATGGTCCTAAGGGCGTGGAAAAATATCAGTGGGCTATCTTGTCCCGGTGGTCTCCTTTTCGAGGCCCAAAGTACCATTTCAACACTACAATTGTGTTCTTTTGGGCCAGAGCCCACCAACTTCTCCAAATCCACTATCTACAAATTCTTTCCAGACTTGGTCCAAACTCCATGCTTTTTGTCCTTCAGTACATTCAGAAAAGTCCATCAGGCCCAATCAATTGGGTTAGGACAAAAACTAAAGATTTTTCTTATTTTTTTTTTTTTTTACTTGATCAATCGATATTCGAAATCATATTTTGATTAATTGGCTTAAACTGTTATCAAATCTTTTAAAGGTGATTCAAAAAGATGTAAACTAATTGCTATTTTAGTGGGACCATAACAATGCATTTGCTTATTAAAATTTAAACTAAATACTTTAAATTAATTGATCATTCTCATGTATTAGCCATTTTCCACCCGAAAAGAAAAGGGGGAAAAATGGAGATCGGAACAAGGATAAAGCAAATGAATAATTACGAGGTAATATGACACCAGATCTCATTGCTTAAGAAGCTAGATTGAGTTCTCTATAAGACATGCACGTTATAAAAATAAATATGTCGCTCAGGGATAGCTCAAGCAGTAAAACCTCTTAACTTTCATCATTCTTTTTCTAATTCGATCTCGTCTTATTGTACTTCCATGTACAAAAAAAATTATAGAAATAAATTGCTCCCATCTTTATCATAATATCAGAATCATATTCAAATATTTTTTTAAACACATATAGATGAGATTTTGCACATTTATTTTGCTCGTCCGAGATTTTACCCGCATTTTTTTTGTGCCCTAGACTTAGTCCACCACCCGATTTCCAAAACTTTGTTGTGACTATTCCAGGTCGAGTTGTTGAAATCCCTCTAGGGGGTAGAGCTCTCCCCAATATGATTTACTCTATCTGAGACTCGAACTCGGGTCTTTCCCAATTACCAAAAGAAAAAATAAAATAAATAAATGGGTAATTTGAGTTTCCCCACAACCTATGGTAACTATCCATTTCGCTTCTTTTTTTTTTGGGGGGGGGGAGGGGGTCTACCATGTTGGTTCATTAAACTTCTCAAATAAATATTTCATTAAAGCCCCCAAATCTAATACAAACTCAACTAGTACAATGGCCAAAAAAAGACCCAATTTTGGATGATTATGAAATATCATGAATAACAATAGTAATTAAGTGTGAATACATGTCACCAAAGAATTTTTCAGTGCTGGTGTCACTATACGTGACTTTCCTTTTCTTATAAATTATGGGGTATTTCCTCTTTACATAATATCTGAATTTAAAATATTATTTAAAATATATCAGTTTTCAACCACTGAATCAACTAAGTATCGATAAATATCACTTCTTTTATTTAATCTCTATCAAGTTCATTCAATATATATATACTCGAGTTCATTTTGGGTGTTTGTGTGAAATAAATGTAAAAAGAGAGAAAATAAATAAAATGAGGACAAATAGACGGTTCAAAACCAAATATTCTGTGTGTTGTATATGGATATTTTCAGTCACATTTGTGTGTGTGGGTGTGTTTTTTGGGGGGGAGGGGTGTGTGGCTGGGTTTATTAGATCAGTTGGCAGAAGAAAAACTTGGCAAGCAGTCTCCTCATTTTTATTTCAATGAAACTGACTTTGGCTCTCTGTACTGATCAATGTCCCTATCCATATATTTAATTCACCGGTGGCTTCTGATCTCCTACCATCTACCTCTTTCATTTATTGCATTACATTCAATCCACTTCTCTCTCTCCCTCTCTCTCTCTCTCTCCATTGAAAGTTCAAAAGGTGGTTCTTGGATCATCTCGACTTAATTAAGTTGATGCATTCAATTTTCTTAAATACGTTTATAAATATTCATTTATTACTTTTTAATATATAATATAAACAAATCAAACCAAATAAAGATAAATTGGTGAGTCTTATTTTTGGATGGGCTTGGATGGGGGATTTTATCTGGAATGAGTATGGTTCATGGATTCGAGCCTTCACTTGTAAACTGGATGTCATTATCCCTTTTACGATAGAATTATGCGGAGTTAGAGAGAATCTGTTGTTTATCCTTTTAGTGTTGGTTATATAACATCCTTCGAGAATGTAACCGGTTAATAGGGTTTGTGAGAGTCCTTTCTGTCCAATTGGTCCCACAAAAGAATGTTTGTGCAAACATATTAAGTTGCTAAGTGTATCCGGTGTTATTACATGATATTTGAGAGTTGGTTTTGTTTAGAAGTTAGTGTTCTCACTCCAATTCTATGAAAAAAAAAAATTTACAGATCATATACATTAAACTTAGGAGACAAAGGGAGAGACCAATCTCGGTTACTTTGAAAACTTCTCATGATTAGGAACGTTATGCATTTTATGTGAACTTTGAGGAGGGTATGGACAAAATCTCACTTTGAAAATTTTCCCCCTTTTGGCCCTGAATGATGACAATGCCATAGTCTAAAGTGGGGTTGGAAGAAAAATCACATTTGCAATCAAACTCTATATTTGTAGGACATGAGGGGTTGAAGGAGCCCATGTCTCTAGAATAATTGTGGTACTTTGCCACCGCCACGTGCCCCACACACCCCCAATCATTAGTTAGGTGTGTAATCTAATGTCTATAAAAGTGACAAAGTTTAACCCTAGAAAAGATACTAACCTTTAAAATTAAACTAGGTTCAATTTTACATTGAAATGACCCTCAAGTTTGGCCCATAGAACCAATTTGGGCACCATATTAGGATAATCTGTTTTGTTTTATTTATTTATTTTTTTTAAAATTATAGATATTTAGAGTAATTCATTTTGAATATCTACAGAAATGCTATCCAGAACCAATTTGTTTTGTTAGTTGTCCATGCAGTCTTTTTATTATTTTCTTCCTTGAATGAAAGGATGGATTCGTTACCTCCTCCCCTCTCGGTGTCTAAGAATGTTTATATCAGTCTCATTAAAATATTAAAAAATATTAAAAAGACGTAAAATTTTTCATAATTCAGATATATTCGAGTATTTTTACAAATATTATTTTGCTAATTGAATTCAAATTTATGATCTCAAAATTATAAAGTGTCCGTCACCTTCACTTAGCAATTATTTTGGTGGTTCGTATGAACAATTAATTATTGTTGCATAAAGTTTCAACGGCTAAATACCCACGGCACTTCCCAAGCTCATATGATGCCCAAGACTTGAGCAACGACGGCCTTTCCTGGTAACATCAAAGACTTTTGTCTTTCTTTAGCAACAATTTGATTTTTTTTTTTAATAAAAAAAGCAGAGTAACATCTTTTTTTTTGACATAATAATGAAAAATGAGAATCAAACTTAGAAAAAAACAAATTGCAGAAGAATTCATATATATATATATATATATACAAACATATATATGAGAGGTTCGAATTAGATATCTCTAAAGAGAAGAGTATAGTATCAGTTTCTGTAACTCGTTTGCATTGAAGAAGAAACTGCATATATGCTCGCATTGCAGTTGACTTGGAGTAAGAGAAAAACATATATAAAATTCAACATTGTTGAAGATTGTGGAGACACATAGAGTGTGATATGCATGCTTTTGGATCTCTTAGATCCCTGTATTGAAACCAAGAGACATGGCACAAAAAATGGGCAAGCATATAGCAATATTTTATTTATGGGTACAAGCAAAATGAACATTTTTCAACTCATAATAATCACACGATGATTGCAGATTACCACTGAATCACCAATAATCCTTCCCAAAAAGGGCTATCACCATACCAATCAAGTCAATGGTGTTGCGTATAAAATTGCATGGAATGGTCAAAAGCTAGGGCTCTTAATTACAAAATCTAGCACACACTCGCTCATGGATTACTAGTTTCTCTAGTATTATTGTGTTTGAAACCAAGGCACCCCAAAAAAAAATAATATCATAATTGGACCTGATTAAATCCATTTGCATGAGGAAGAAGATGATGTTGTGAGTTATGGACCCACAAAAGTATGATGAGTGAGGAGATATTATTTTATGGAATATATAAAGAAATTTATACTATGCTTTTGATTCTTATAAAATTTTAAGATTTTTATTTAAAAATATTTAATACCGAAGTTCATTTAAGTAAATGAATGAATTCTTAATAATTTGAGATAATATATATATATATATATATATATATATATATATATATATGTGTGTGTGTGTGTGTGTGTGTGTGTGTGTGTGTGTGTGTGTGTGTGTGTCTGTATGTATTCAATGTACTACTCTCTTAGTAGTTCTAAGGAGATAGAGGGTTTTGGGGGGCGGAGCCGACTTGCAATGGATAGGGTCGGATTTTGAGGTACCTGAATTTCTTTTATTCTTGCAAATGAAAAGTAATTTGTCTTAGGGATGGAATAAAATTTTCCTTTCAATTATCAATGTCTTTTGATTCTTTTAGTTTTTTTTATTTTGTTTATAAATATAGAAAGGTGAATCTTCCTTTTCTCTCTCTCTTGTTTCTGTCTTTGCTACCAACTCTTCCTTTGATGCTTTTCATTAGCGGAGACGAAGAAAGGAATAGATGAAAAAATATAGAGAAAACAGAAAAAAGAAAAAAATTATAATCTATATCAACACTCACGCTCATTCTCTCTTATTTATATTTATCAGATCAATTATTTTTTTTTACTCATTTTACTTTATTCAATAGATTGAAAATCGATTTATAAAAAGATCAAGAGAAAAGAATCAATTGAGAAAATGAAAAAGTAAAAACGATAGAGAAGATAAGTAAAATGGTATTTTATGTTGATAAATAGTATAAAAATACTAATTAAAAGGAAAAAGTTCAAAAAAGATTGGTAGTGGAAAAGGAGTGTTGTTTTCATCACTAATAAAAATTACTTTTCATCTGACATCTGTAATCACAATTTCTTCTTTTTAGCTTGCACCGCCAGCAAGTTCAGGGACAATGAGAGGGCCTCCCAATACGAGGACTTTTGGGAAGAACCTGAAGTGAGAGAGAGAGAGAGAGAGAGAGAGAGAGAGAGGGAGAGAAGGGGCCAACGGCCCCATTCCCATTACTGATAGTATGTCGTTGTCTTGACTTTATTGCAGTTGTCCACACCAGCCAGTAAGACGTTGGACACACCTGCTCTCTCTCTCTCTCTTTATCTTTCTCTATCCATCTCATCCCTCACGTGTATTTGTATAAATATGTTAAGTCGTTCATTCACTCAATTCAAGACCGGAGAGAAATGGAACGTTGTGGATAATCACTCATAATGAACCAAAATCAGAAGTCGAATGAGCTATAATAGGAAGAAAAACAAGAAGTCAAGAGCTGGAAAACACAAGGTTCGTCTTAATCATAAGCAATTAAGAGTCTCCCCTAAATTAGTTTAATCAATTTTATGATTGGGATCGACGGATAATCAGATCAATAAAATAAATATTAGATTTTTGAATTAATTTTTAGATTCAAAATTTAGAAACAAAAAGAATTATGATGGTAGAATCGCTTCTTAAATATGGTTTTGTAGATGTTTAAACTGAATTAGATATGGAGGGTAGGTTAAAGAAAAAAGAAAAAAAATCAATTTTGTGGTTGAGATTGTTACAAATTGAAAATTAAAGTGGATTAATGTAAATAAAGTCGTGTGGTGACTCCAATGTGAGAAGACCCACCAAAAGGAAACTCCCATGAACAACCCTCCCCCGGAGGTCCCACCTTAAACTTGTAGGGCTCCGACCCCCATTGACGTGGCCATAGGACAAAATGATCCTGCCCCACCTAATGATTTTGTTTATCTTTTATTTTGTCTTCCCTTTTGTTTTGGGGGAAGGGGAGGGGAGGATTTGGCCTTCCATGCAATTGATAAAACCGAGCCTTTGCTAGCATGCCAAATCTGAAAAATTTAGAAAAATAAATAAAATAAAATTTAATAAAATGCAATTTTTTGTAATTCAAATTTTAGCACGTCTATAAATTTACAAAGAGAAATTGAAAAATAAAAATTGATACGAAACTATATAAAAAAATAATATTTTATAAAAATATAAAAAATATAAATATAAAAAAGACATAAATACAAAAAAAATATATAAACTTTTACGAAAATAATAAAAGAATCATCTTCTCTAATAACAATCTAAAATAATTAAATATATAATCGTTAATTATAACATAAATAAAATATAAGAATAAAAATTATAGTTAATTAAGTAAATAATTAATTAAATGTAATAAAATTCAAAAATATAAAAAAATATAAGAATTTTATATAAATATTAATTAATTTAGTATATTAAATCATTTTAGAGATGAAAAATATTTTGAAGATGGAAAAGTTAGTGTAGAGGTTTTGATTATATTTTGTAGGCAACAAGCTGACTCATCCAAGAAGAGATTTATTAGAAAGAGAGTTACGTTGCTAAGAAAATATGACGATTGTCCTCAAAATGACAGTCCAGTAACAACAGTTCCCTCCTCTAACCTTATGATTTTGAATTTGATTCTTGTTATAACAAAAAAAAAAAAAAATTGTGAATATGATGATCAAGAGTTCATGCAAGGAGTGAGGGTATAAAAAAATACCCTAAGAAAGGGTGATGTCACAAGAGAAACAGTCACCAATGAGATTATATGATCGAAATGAATTAAAAATTAATAATATAAAATTTTACTAAAAAATTCACTTAATTTGAAAAATATAATGAATAATATATGGATAAAAATAGAAATATACGAAACTATTAAGAGAGAAGCTGAAATTTCCCAAATGACATATAAGAGATTTATTTTATTTATTTAAATAAGTTATTAATTAAAATAAATTAAAATAAAAAATCAGATTAAAATTTATATAATTTGTTTGGATTAATAGAATGAAAATATGTTGACAAGTGACTATTTAGATTTCTGAAACATATTTTAAAATTCACACTTGAATCAGGTGTGTGGTCTAGAGCCACCTAAAGTAAAACGTGTTTTAAACCTATAATCAAGTTTCCCTCGATGATTTTTCTTTCATTTTCCTAAAATAATTAATAAAATATCATAAAAATATTAGATGATAAAATGACATCCTTATCAAGTCAGTCGACCTTAATTTAAGAATCGAATAATAAAAAAAAAAATTCTATCATTTGAATTGTTAGTAAGGCTCCTATGATTGAGAAGGAAGAGGGCGAGTTCCAACCCACTCTTACGTCAAAAGAATCAAATTTGAAGAACCTATTAACCAACTGCTCTTTTCTCTTTCATCATTTTCTTTTTATTTCTTCTCTCTCTCTCTCTCAATTTCGGTTGTGTTTTAGTGAGGTGATTCATTACAAATCTTTCAATCTTATCATTAATAAAAATTATCCTAGTACCCGCTACCGACTTTTTGAGAACTCGCATGTTTCCTTTTTCTTTCAATTTTTTTTTTTTTTAATTTCTATTACGTAAACAAAATAAATGTTTATCAAAAGTACGCACAATTAACGGCAACTGAGAGACAAACAACTAAGGACATAGAAAATCTATGGTAGGGAGGCGCAGACCTATCCAAAGATTGTGATATCGCAGACCTTAGACTCGAGCAGAGTTGCATAGGAAGGAGGCAATCATTTGCCTTGCATGAACTGCTGTCAACCCCCGCCAGCCCAATCAATCACTAGTATTTCCATTGCATAAATTATACGTATCATTTACTCGAGGAAATACAAAAAGCACAGCCAAAGGCCACCAAAATTGTCAAAATCAAATCAAGACCGAATCCCCGTCGTCGCCCTCTTTGTCAGATCCTCCCCCTCAGCCATCTGGGAACAGCCAACCGTGTCCTTTTCATTTGCCTCACTCATCACAAAAAAAGTAAAACCCTCCAAAAAGAAAACCCACGGCATTAAATGGGAGCCAACCCTTAAGCCCAACAGAAACTCCACCCTCATTTATTTCCACCCCAACTCACACACTCTCTCTCTCATACATCCAAACGAAGAACCCAAAAAAACAGCCTCGATGTCAAAACTCACAATAAACACAATAGAACAAATCAACATCATCTTAATAGTTACCAAAGGCAAAAGGGTACACCCAAAATAAATTAATTTTTTAATTTTTTTAAAAAAATACTCATCTAGTAATCTCTCTCACCTCTTAAAATATCTAACCCTTTTTGGTGATTTACGCTTGCTTCTTCTGTTCCCCGTTGAGCCAACTTCCTGGGCTGAACCAAGTCAATACCCGAACCACCACCCTTGCTTTGTGTTAAGACGGCACTGGACTTCCGAGGTCACAGTCCCATCCTTACCACCCAGCAAGGAATTCTCCCTTTTTTACTACACTTAGGGGTTCGTTCTTGACTGAGTTTTGATCCCAACACAATCTCCTCTCTCTCTTCATACTTCACACACTCACATTTTCTCTAGTAGTGAGTTTAATAAGCTGTTACCACAAAAATAGAACACTACACAAACCATACAACTAAAGTGAGAACCCATTTTTATTCATTAACCCGACCCGTGGCTGATGGGTTGATCCACCACATCAACTCTCGCACTGCAGGGCGGCTTTGATCTTTTGGACCGTGCACGAGATCAAATTGTTCACAGTCTCTACCGATTCCACCGTGAGTTTCGCCGTGGGGAGGCTATTCACCAATATCTGGAATGCCACGGTCAAGAGCGACCCACCGACCCGATGGGCTGAGAGAGGCCTAGTGGTAGCATTGGGTCCATTAGAGCTCGGGCCACGTGAGTTCGGCCCGTCGGGCACAATGGCGAACCCTGAGGGGAGGAGTGCCACGTAAGCCGAATCTCCACCGTTCATCACGACATGCATTGCAGGGATGTCCACAGGCGCGTAGACCACAAGCGAACCAGATGCGTCTGTACATGTCTCCTGCAGAATCAGCATACTACTCTGGTTTGCGTTCATAGCCTGTGAAGTCAGCGAAACAAGGTGTGTGTCAGTGAACAAGGCTCGGGATTCCAGATATTTACACAAAATGCCACTCCATGACTTGAAAATACAAAGTGTCGGCAAACTTTTTACCGTGCAAATGGAGTCAAACCCTGCCAGAAAGATCAGATAGCGTGGCCAAAAAATAAAAAACTAAAAAAAAAATCGAAAAATCGAAAAAGACACACACACACACACACGAGTCCTGCAGTTTCTGTTTGACTTTTTTTAATCCCGTGAAGGTGAGAGAGAAACAAATTTGAAAGGCGCCAGAGGGTGTCCTTATAGATATTTCCAACTCCCAAAATTTGTCCCCAGTGAAAAATTTTTACCTTTTTCATACCCCAATAAGACAACATTAAGAAGACATATCCCACAACCTTCAACAAGAACATTTATGCCATAAAACGAAGTAAGGAGAGAGAGATTACGCTGGCTCTGAGAAGGGAAACACAGTTGCCATGATCTTGGCCCTTGGCAATGTGGGCCATTTCCTGCATAGGGCCGCCGTTGGAGAGTATGTCCCACTCGGATCGGAGCTGTTCATCACGGAGGAAATCGAAGAGTCTTTGAGGGGAGACCGGCAGCCAAACGGAAGTTGCCGCGCTCAAAACAATGCCCGGTGGCTCACCTGGGTCATCCACGCTTTTGCGGGTCATGACACGAACGTCCTCGTCAACATTGCCAGTGCATAGCTTGTTCCACTCGTGCACGGTTGATGCGCATACCCCAGCACAGAAATTGTCTGTCATGCGTTGTGCCAGCTTGAGCATGCTTCGTCGGCCGATTGCGGTGATTGCTGAACACAAAAATCATAATTCAGATAGTAAAAAGATCATATTCTAAGAAAATATAAAACACACATAGTAATAAAGCGATGAATCAATACCAGTATGATCTCTCGAGGGCACGGTGGAGGACATGAGGATCGCAAGGCATTCACATTGTCTTTGTAGAGTGGCCACCCACCGCTGGGCACCAAATCCCATGCCCGAGCTAAGCAAAGGCCTGTAGAGCTGGTGAACTGCATTTTCGTCATATTCAGCATGCTCAACCCATGTAACCTGTGCACATTAGTGAATTTCAGAAAGCATATTTATGCACTAATAATATTTTTCGTCAAGCACTGCCAAATAGCCTTAGCTCTTGGTAATCATTTAAAGGTCCAGAACGAGTGTCCTTTGTTTGTAGGTCCGTGTTTAAATTACTTCAGAGAGGTTTCTCTCAGACAAGCAAAATTTTCTGTGTCCTTGACATGTTTGAATGTAGACATGTGAGTACGGGGCCCTAAATTATGATCAGACCAGGAAAAATATTTTACTTAATCTGGAGGACACCACAGTAAACACCATTCATGTCTTAAAAATAAATAAATAAACAAATAAGAAGAAGAAGAAATTGCCAGACAAAGATGATATGGCAATGTCCGTGAGAAAGAGAGAGAGAGAGAGATGGTTTCTTGTGAATTCAAATTATTAACCATTAATCCTTCATGAATAATGTTGTCGTCAATAACGTGAGACAATCTCGGAAATAGATTAAGGTTGGGCTCAATGAGAAGAAACAGATAAAAGAAAATCATTGTCTAATAGCATAAAATATTGTCGGGGTGATTAAATTTAGCAACATTTAGAGGAACAAAGTCACCATAGAAAGTGACATACAGATGTGCATTGAAGTCTACTTAAGAGTTTAGATACTCCACATAAATCCAAAAACAGCCAGTCTTGGGAGTTTGACTGCAAGGTCTTCATATGAGTAGAAAAAAACAACAGATCATAAGTGCTGGAACCAGGTAATGCACAGTTAGGGATATTATTTTTTTTTTGGGGGGGGGGGGGGAGAGGAGAAGAAAGTGGGGGATGAAGATAGCATGAAAGATTGGAATAGAAACATCAATATATTGTTTATTCATCCAAAGTTGAGGTTTACAAGGCATTTTAACTTGCAAAAGGATATGAAATTAATGTGTCCAAGGTGCAGAAATATGAGCAATAGAGACTTCTATAAATATATTACGTGGGCACCCTTGATTTCCTAGGATATGATGCCCCCTCTAATATAATACTAATTCCAAGCAAACCCAGTGGTTGAAACTTGAAGATTTGAATACAATTCAACACCAGAAAGAAGAATCGAAGCGGTTTTAAAAATATGCTTATAAGAAGGTTCAGAATCTCCGGGATAATCTTAATTTATATATGGCATATGTTTGACAATAGACATATTGCTTTATGGCGTGGTGATTTAGTGAGTAATCACCCGAAGACAAACAAAGCACTTAGATACATGAGCTCCAAGTTAGCTTAGGGAATCCAAATGCTCATAATTTTGACTTAGACTTTGCCCCAAAAAATTGTTCTGAGCAGAACATTCATTAAAGACAAAAGATATATACTCAATTCAGAGAAACCTAATTAATGCATGAAAAGGCCCAAAAAACTTAGATCAAGATCAGACAGCAAGACGTAAATTACTGAAATTCACCTTCGAGTACCCATTTGGCATATCTTGAACTACACAACCAGAAGGAAGCCTCCTGCAGTTCACAAAAGTAGGTGCACCCGAAGTTTCCCGGATGCTATCTATGGAAACATCAACCACAGCCCACACCCCCTCAGCGTGCTGCTTGCAGAATCGCAGGAGGTTGACCTCACGAACGGGAACCAGTGGAGAAAGAACTTGAAGCTCCGCATGCATCTGGATAAGATTCAATTCAACAATTTCATTTTTATACTTAAAAATTTCAAACAAAGGCATAGTAACTCAAACATTTATTAGTATTAGCTGTATAAAAAAGTCTACCAGCTGAAGTGCACAATTTCTAGTTCCCCCCATGCCATTGGATATAACGTCAGTGGTTGAAGCTCTTGCAATCATACAAGGAAACATCTCCACCCATCGATTCTAATTCAAATACATCCCAAATTTAAGTTAATCAGCAAATTTTCAACCAAATGTAACAATACTAATTGACAATTAAGACATCAAGGAAAAATAGGGTATTAAAGAAAAGATGCTTACTGAATCCATTAAGGTCTCAACAAGGGCAAGACTATTGATGATCACCATACCGGTTTCACGACTAGCTTCAGAGACAAAGCCACTAGGTTTCATCCCAACACAAGGAGTGAACGTCCTCAAATACTCCTCATGGTTTAACACTTCCCTCCCACCTTCCAAGCTTCGAAGCCAAAGCGGATCATCAGTCTGAGCCATCTTAACCAACTCATCCATGGCAGCTAGAGCAAGTTCAAGGAACATAGATCTTTCTAATGACCTCTCAAGTCCAGTAACACCAGGCGTTGCAGATCTTGCCGGAGGAACAACATTTAGAGAGCTCGAAATTCCACCTCCAAAATCGGGTGGTCCCAAAGGCAATGTTGTAGCAACATTGCTCAATCCACCAAAGCCATTGCTTCCAACGCCGAGCTCCAAGCTTGAGCTAGGCAGCGGAGGACCAATCGAAGTGCCCAAAGACGACACCGGGCGTCCCAAAAACTTGCCAGCTAGCGCACATACGCGATCCAATTCATCCTTCAAACGAGCATTTTCAATCCGAAGATGCTGCTCTTCCAAGGATATCTCCCCAAGCATTGCGGGGCCACCGCAGTTTGAGCAAATTGGGTTCCTCATTGCATCTCTAATTGCCATATTTTCAACTCGAAGCTTCTCGTTTTCTTGCCTTAGTATCGAGTTCTCATGCCTTTCCAATTGAGTCTGGTGCAGTTAAATCACATAATTTCTTTCTTAAACAACTTCATCAAATAAACAATCACACTCAAAATGAAAGGCAAAAAAAAAAAAAAATTATTCATTTTCTCTGAAAAATTAAATTACCTTCATCTGGGTTCTCCTATTCTGAAACCAAAACTTGACTTGTCTAGTCTCCAAGCAAAGTCTTTTACTCAGCTCTAGCCTTTGCTTCTCATCAGGATGCGGACACTCCTTGAATAAACTAAAATTCCCAAAAAACAAGAAACACCCGTAACAACATTAGACCCAAAAAAAAAAAACAAAAAAACCTTAAAGAACAAAAAATAAAAGAATAGTGCATAGTGCATATGTACGATTCAAGCTCTTGGATTTGCTGAGGGGTGTGTCGATGATAACGCTTCTTCCTGGGAGGATTGTCGGCAGCATCTTGATCATCACCAGAAGCACCTTCCAAGTTATCACTCCCAGATCTGCTCTCATGTTCTTGATCTTCTCTGCTTCTCCTCCCTATTATGCTCTCAAAATTCTCTCCCATTCTTGTCACTTCACCTTGACCCTCCATACTAGTTTGCTAAAACAAAACAACAAAAAATCAAACCCATAACAGAAACGAGAGAGAGAGAGAGAGAGAGAGAATATTACAAGAGCGAGAGAAAGGCCTGGGGAAGTGAACATGGATTTGGAGAGAGAAGAGGGAACAAGTCTTGGTTGAGAGAGAGCAGCAATAGGCATATTGTTGGTGTTGGTGTTTTGGTTGTTGGAGTTGTTGTAAGATATGTCAGTAACAATTCTTGCCGCTGCACTATCTCCACTCCCACTACCACTACCACCACCACTAATTTCTAAGAATCCCCCAAAACTCATCAATTCGAAAATCCTTCTCTTTCTCTCTCTAAGATTCCTCCTTTCACTCTCCCTCTATCTAGAAAATGAAACACTTGTTTTTCTTCAGTGACATTGAAAACCCACCAAAACCCAGAAATCGAAAGACAAATGGAAGTGATAAAAATGTTGAAACCTCTCTTTCTCTCTCTAGATTTTTTCTCTCTTACGAAAATGATGAAACACGTTTTCTTCTTCAATGACACAAACCCAGAAATTAAAATAGCAAAAGGAGTGATAAAATGTTGAAAAAAACAAATTGGTGTCTATAAAACACCTTGAAGATATTTTTTTTTCCTAAACAAAAAGGGGGAAAAAACAAAGAAAACAGAGAGAGGATGAGGAGACAAAAGGGGTTAAAACCCAAATGTCTCCAACTTCCTCTCAAAGATTTTTGAAAATTTTTGGTGAGAGAAAGAAAGAGAAAGAAGGCAAGCAAACACAAACAAAATGCTTAGCTCTTCGTTCTCTAACTCTCTCTCCCGCTCTCTCTATCCTCTCTGTCTCTCTTTTGGATTTCTAAATCTGAGTTGTGCAAATACTTTGAGAAAGTTGAAAACAAATGGAAAACCCTAATTTGAGTTTGTTGTCATCTTGGGTTCTGCATGCTTCGCAAAAGCTTCTTCCATGACCGGAGAAAAAAGGCGAAAACTAAAGGCTTTTAGAGAGAGAGAGAGAGAAAGGTGAAGATAAAACGCAATGTGTGGACTATTCGAAGCCTTACAAATACATAGCACCAAAAAAAAGTAGAGAAAAAGGTTGGTTGACTCTCCTCTCTCTCTCTCTCACTCGCTCTGTTTTTCTCTCACTGAAAAGTTTTCTAATCGAGACAGTTAAAAAGAAAAGCTTTTAACCTTAACCCCATTGGATTTTCAACAGGGAAGAGTAAGAAAAAGGTCTCACTGCGTGAAGAAAACGACAGCCTTCTTCAGATCTCCTCTCTCTCTCTCTCTCAAACTTTGGGATCTGTAGTAATAAAACGAGGGGTTATGCTATGAAGCATCAAATGCAAAACTATAAATTTGTAATTTATCGAACTTCAACTACTACAGTGACAACTCAATTTAAGTCAATCTCTCTCTCCTGCTTTTCTTCTCCTTCTTTCTCTCTCTTAAAAATGAAAACCCACGTAGAAAAATCATTGAAGATTTCCGACTGGCCACATCGTCCCCTCAACCAGGTTATCAGCTTTTAGTTTTGACTTGTGCCATTTTTCTACGTATGGACTTGGGTTGTTGTTTTTCTTTTTTTGATGATTTCGGAATAAAAAATGATGATTTTTGCAGCGCAGGAGACTGAATCTGAAAATAAGATTTCTAGGCTGAAAAAGTGACATCACCGAGGTATATTTTATTAGCTAATGAGAATTTTTTTTTTTTTTTTTATTTGGGTTATTTATTTATAGAAGTTGAATAAGGGTACATTCTAATGCCTTTTTTAATTAATTTTAAAAAATAAATAATTAAAATATATTAATATAAACTATTAGGAAAATTTTAATCTATTTAATTCAAGATCCATTTACTACTACTCAATACTTAATTATGTTATATCCCACGTAACTTTTTGTCACAATATAAATCTATACGGTTATCTTTATATATAATAATTCTATAATTATATATTAAGATATATAATAAATAGTATATATGTGAATTGTAAAACTTTTTGAGAGTAACTACAAACATTTGAACAATAATTTAATTTAGTTTTGTATCATGTGACTTAATTACTCTTAAATACAAACTCACTCCCAAAAAAAAAAACTAATATGAGTGTTTGTATGTCTCTAAAAGCTCTTATAACAAGTGTTCTTTTCCCTATTCCACTTTATTCAATTTATATATTATATATATCGCTTTAAAATTATTATTAATATAATAAAATATATCATTTAAATTGTTATATCTTTTAAAGTTAACAATGTGATGGGGTGATTTTTCTTTATCTATACACACTCTCCATTTTGGTACAAATAGAATTTTATTTTAAAAAATCTTATACCATTTTTTTTTAATTTAATAAACTACTTGTCTGATAACCACGTTGAATCTCTAAATCTGACTCAAGTTTGGTTGAATTTTTAAAGAATAAAACGTCCTTTTGTTGGGTGATCTCTAATGGGGGGTGAGACAAAAAAAAAAATTTTTTTTTTTATAACATTTCTAATAAAGACTATTTTATCATGCGAGATTTAAATTTGATTATTCAATGAAAAAAAAAAACCAACTTATTACATGTTTTGAAAGCAATACGTACTTTGAACAAAAATACTAGATTTTGTTGCAATCTTGAGCATTTGTGTGTTTATACATATTTATATTGACATTTATATTCCCTAAATAGATGTCAAAATATTCTATATAAATGGCTCTTTCATGCATAAAGGATAGCAAGAAAGTGCAAGTAGAATAATACACGATGAAAAATTAATCATTTTTTTATCTGATAAACTGATTTGGTATACATGATTTGTGAATTATTACGTAATATAACATTAGTTAATGGGTTTACATCTAAAAGGAATAGTTGAAATTTATATTATTATTATTATTATTAAAAAAAGTCTAAGGTTAGGAGAATTAATGTGTTCGATTTCATTTTAATTTTTTGCTAAATTCTATTTTAAATGGTAAGTGGGGACTAAATGTGTCTAAAATGCAGGTCCAATCTCATTGTTTTATTAAAAAATCTCACCAATATTTATGATGAAAAATGCTTATCAAAATTAAAGAATTTAGACCAAAGTTGGAAAAAATGAGTCTACTTCATTAGACTAACAAAAATTGGAGCCAAATATTTGGAAGGAAAAAAACCCTTTTTAAACAAAAAAAGAAAAAAAAATTATAAAATAGAGTAAAGTAATTCAATATATTGATAACATGATACAAAATAAATAAATAAATAAAAATAACACTTGAGCCAAAAAAAAAAGGTGCCAGTTTCTGTCTTTTGACCTAAATTTTGGTATTTTCTACAATAAAGTTAGTCAAAATTAAGGTGGGGATGGAGGGACCTAAATATGAACATAAAGTACCTAAATATGAACATAAAGTTTGAAGTTTGAGGCACTTGGGGATGGGACAGTCACAAAAATGTTCTAGAAAATGCAAAAGTCTTAATTATTCATTTCTTCATTTTTTTTTTTGGTGTTCCCCAATGGGGTTTCCATTGTGGCAGCAAAGCAAAGTTTGATTTAAGGAGATATGTTAAAAAGAATCTGGAAAGTTTGAGGGAATGATGACCTTCCAAATTGAAAAGTTTGGCTTGATTTGGAGGACACCACAGATTAGGGTTATGCATGCCTTCCATTGCTAAAGAAGGTCTTTGTGCCCCCATCCAATATGGAATATCACCAATCTGTTACATTTAATTTTATTGTTAAACTTAAACTATATATATATATATATACTTTTAATTTTTTTCTAATATAGGGTCACGAAAATTACGAAAATAATATATCTATGAAGATTTGAATACTAAATTTTAAGATAGACACTTGGATAAGAACTTTTTATCACTCGGCATTTGTAAAACTTAAACGCAACTAAAACCTAAAAGCAACTTTCCCTTTCACAAATCCCCTCTAATCAGCTTGAAATGTAATCCAAACCTTTGAACCATACCTATAAACATTATTAATTAAACAACTAGCTATTAACAACCTAAAGTTGCTAATAGTTCAATAATCGAAATAGTAATTTCTTTTAAAATAGGATCAGACAATATATGTTATTAACAATTTACTTTATACTACAAATAAATTATCGAGTTCATAATTATTATATAATTTCTCATAAAATCACAAGCTTATACTAATCCAATTTCTTGCTATTTATCTTCAACATTTCTTTGACTTGCTTGGTGGGGTTGGCAAGGGAATTAAAGGATCTAATACAACTACAATAATAAAGTGAGTCTTAATTTTAAATTTTAGATTTAATCATTTGAAAGACCAGTACAACAGAGATGAGAGAAAAAATAAAATTAAATAATATAAAATTAGAGTTTGAAAGAATTAAAGGGTCTAATAAGTTAACTAATCTTTTTATTCAATAATAACGTTTCAAATGTCACATAATCTAAATTTATTTGAGTAGTAGTTTTTTTACTAGGGTTTCCATAATCAATAATAGCAACCCTAACGCACCTTCATTGAAACCATAGAACACTTTGGAACATAATAATTATAATACAATTTTAGGAGGGTACAATGTAGATATGACATCTTAATAATCCAAGTAATTGTGAGTTTATGTTTCATGAGTAAGAGCAAGAGCAATTAAATTTGCCTCTGAAGGCAACAAATGATCATAAAGGGGGGAATATTTGCAAATGATAGTGTCACTCCCCAAAAAAAATGTTCTCTAATTTATTATCATTATTTTTGGAAATAAAGTTCCATATTTATTACATATGATGCCTTGGCTCAAACTAATAGCTTATGCCTTGATAAGTGAACATCATTGAAAATGAAATGTTGGTACTAATCAAGAAGGTTTGGTGGGTTAGGGTTAATTAAGATGATTAAACAAGTAATAAACATTTAATATTACCTATTTTTAGGGCATGACTTTTTTCTAAATGGAAAATAACTTGCATATCATAGTTAAGTGCTCTCTAAATCATGTTATAGAGTGTTTTGAATTAATACATAAAAAGGGTATTAATCAAAAATTGAAAATTTATTTCTTGAATGGCATCTTCATGCATCATTTCATTTCATCAAAAGTTTATATTTCACAAGTCTTGGAAATCAACAAGGACAATGTCATGATAATTTGGGTGAATCGAAACATGATTTAGGGTTCTTGAAAGTTTATGAAGAGATTATGTTTATGATAATTTCATGTAAAAATAAGTTAAATTGTTTATTATTATTATTATTATTACTACTACTACTACTACTTGCAAAGGTAATTAAATTGAGCTACATATTGAGATAGTTCTTTCCCTGCCTTATAACCTCCTAACACTGATTTTCATTTTTGTTATAAATTACTAATATTTGATAATCTTAATATCTGTTCTTTCTATATCTGCCTTATTATTATTATAGAAACCTTTTAATATTATTTAAAATACTTTTATTTAATTTTTAGATGAATATTTTGAATTTTTATTGATTAAACTATTTAATACAAATTAATTTAGTTTGCTTTAAATAAATGCATGAGTAAGAACTTCAATGTCAAAGATAAATAAATAAATAAAATGGGGTAGCTTGCATATATTTAAAGTTAGCCCAATATCTAGAGACTTAGCTTTTTAGTCACATGTTCTTTGTATTTCCAAATCCAACTACTTCTATCATAAATAATATACACAAGCAAGAAAAATAAACTAAACATAAAAATAAAATATTTTGTATGATTTGGCTAATTAAGAAACGTAGTTTGATACAATACATGATAGTTATAGATTTAGTTGAGGAGATAGTCCTCAATAGGAATGAATGGTATAAGAAAATTCACACAAACTAAATCAATTTTTTTTCTCGATTTTTGTCTCTAAATTAAAATATCTAAATTATTGTTGTTGTATATGATTTGACTAGTTATCGATATTCAGGATCATCGCAGCTATCATCTATTCAACCATAACAATCTATTGATACAATGGATGAATTTTCTAATATATCCTTACAATTACTTACCATAACCAAACTCTTAACATGATCACACCTCTACTCAAACCTAAACCTAATCTCGCAATACAACATACTCGCAAACTTTACTATCCGTGTAACACTCTAACATCGGATGGTTACGGATACCTGGGGTTGGCAAGCCGGCCATCGGATCACCCTCTCTTTGGTGAAATCAAATGAGTTACGCTTTAATTCTAACACAAATTTTTAAATTTATAGAGAAATTAACAAACTTGCACACCCATACTTTCTATTCACTTTTATAATTTATTTTTATAGATTATGAAAATCATAAAAATATACATGCTTATAATATTTTGAACATTAGATCTTAAGAAAAATACTTGAACAAAAATTTTTTACCACTCGGATTTCCTTACAAGAACTATGTATTTGCATTATGCCAAAACAGAAGAAGATCAATAGATTAGGTTCATAATCAATGACCTAGCTACATGTAGAAAAAAAAGAAAGAATCTAGGAGAGGGAGTTGTTGCCAAATTGTTGTCCATAGTACACCTTAATGTACAATCAAACTTTTTAACGTGCATCTATAAATGAGGAGAAACCTCCATCATAATTTTTTTCTCCACCGTGGGTAGCTGTTAGCTAACATGTTTCCATCATATTACAGCCCTAAGTTAATGCAAAGATTGTCACAATTTGAGAAGTGGGTATGCTCACAAAATTTATGAAATTTCATGTGATATACAGTACCATCATTATTGTACATAATATCGAAATAAATATCATAAACTCAAAGTTCAGTATATTCCAATCCATAAAAAAAGGGGAGAGAAAATTTCAGTAACTCGAGTTTCTATTTTATTTTTTAGAAAAGGAGCATAAATTTTAGGTAATAATTTTTTTAAAATAAATAATCTGTATCTGATAGTCATGTTGAGTCTGACTAAATCCAATTCGACCCAAATTTGACTCCCACGTCTGTTTTTACTAAACATAATCTTGTTTAAAGGGTATCAATGTCTCTCACTTAGATAACAGATTTATCAAAACAATAGTGTAACAATAATTAAGTTTAAATATTACATAATAAATAAAAACTCTCGTAACTATTGATTCTTTTGCCAGAAAAGGAAAGGCTTTACGTGTGAGGGGCCAATTCATGGAAGTAAAGGGCATGAAATTCGATCATTCTGGAGAGACCAAACAAAATGGATACTGATACTAAGGTATGATTCATAGTTGACGCATGCAGTAGTAGCCTATATGTCCTAAATCCAAAGGCTTGGTCTCACTTAATATTGGCTTCTCCTTCTGCCTTGTAATGATTTGAGATCAGGGCATCTTTTGTCCTCTCTTCTCAATCTTTTGTAATGTTGTGGGTGTGGTATCAATCATGACAATTGCAGGAACTTCCATGGTCAAGAGTAAAGAATGGCGACATTATATAATCTATGAGGCATTAAATGGTGTGTTGTTGCAATTTTTTGAGAAGATTATGTAGGTTTCAAGCTGATCATCACATAGCATCATCATGGTCTTGAATCATTCTCTCATGAATAATATGCACGTTCACATATGAATAATATCATAATTACCGAAATAAACTAAAGTTCTTGTAGCTTTGCCCAACACCATGCACAATCTCTCTCTCTCTCGTACAAAGAGATGTAATTAAATAAAATCGAATTAGAAAAGCAATAATAAAAGTGAAAAGACTCTATCACTTGAATTATCCCTGAGAGACCTGTCTCTCTCTCACTATGTGCGTGCGTAAGAAGTGGAGAGAAAATTTGAGAAGTGGGTATGCTCACAAAATTTATGAAATTTCATGTGATATACAGTACCATCATTATTGTACATAATATCGAAATAAATATCATAAACTCAAAGTTCAGTATATTCCAATCCATAAAAAAGGGGAGAGAAAATTTCAGTAACTCGAGTTTCTATTTTATTTTTTAGAAAAGGAGCATAAATTTTAGGTAATAATTTTTTTAAAATAAATAATCTGTATCTGATAGTCATGTTGAGTCTGACTAAATCCAATTCGACCCAAATTTGACTCCCACGTCTGTTTTTGCTAAACATAATCTTGTTTAAAGGGTATCAATGTCTCCCACTTAGATAACAGATTTATCAAAACAATAGTGTAACAATAATTAAGTTTAAATATTACATAATAAATAAAAACTCTCGTAACTATTGATTCTTTTGCCAGAAAAGGAAAGGCTTTACGTGTGAGGGGCCAATTCATGGAAGTAAAGGGCATGAAATTCGATCATCCTGGAGAGACCAAACAAAATGGATACTGATACTAAGGTATGATTCATAGTTGACGCATGCAGTAGTAGCCTATATGTCCTAAATCAAAAGGCTTGGTCTCACTTAATATTGGCTTCTCCTTCTGCCTTGTAATGATTTGAGATCAGGGCATCTTTTGTCCTCTCTTCTCAATCTTTTGTAATGTTGTGGGTGTGGTATCAATCATGACAATTGCAGGAACTTCCATGGTCAAGAGTAAAGAATGGCGACATTATATAATCTATGAGGCATTAAATGGTGTGTTGTTGCAATTTTTTGAGAAGATTATGTAGGTTTCAAGCTGATCATCACATAGCATCATCATGGTCTTGAATCATTCTCTCATGAATAATATGCACGTTCACATATGAATAATATCATAATTACCGAAATAAACTAAAGTTCTTGTAGCTTTGCCCAACACCATGCACAATCTCTCTCTCTCTCATACAAAGAGATGCAATTAAATGAAATCGAATTAGAAAAGCAAGAATAAAAGTGAAAAGACTCTATCACTTGAATTGTCCCTGAAAGACCCGTCTCTCTCTCACTATGTGCGTGCGTGCAACGAGTATAAGTGAATGCATTTTGAAGCATCCACTAGGTTTGCAGTATACAAAATTGAGATTAGGATTTTTTACTATTTTTATAAGGATGATTTAATGATTATTATTTAATGTCACATAAAAATAATAGAAAAACTAATGGGGATCTAATATTGAAAAATATTGAATACCCCCTTATTTTATTTTCTAAAATTTCTCTTTGTGCGATTAGATAATGTCCTCTTATCACCAAATTGAAAATTCTATTATGGCTCTCTGAAAACATTAATTTGTTTCCTATGTTATGTAAAACATGATTATTAATGCATTTGATCTACCCCTCTAATACACGAGTCTAATAAAGGTTGTAAGTATATATTAATTTTTTTTTTTTTTTACTTAGACTATTGGTGAGTATTTATGAATTTTGCAAAGCATCACAGGTTTTATTTATCGCATAGCATTTTTAACATTTTTCCACGTGAACGTAATGCTTTTTTAATTATATATTAAAGATATCAACGGATAATCAATAGTAGATAAGGGTATTAGAAAAAATTATATTAAAAAGGTTATTATTTAAATTATATACGATAATATTTAAATTAAATTAATTAAAATATGATTTTAAATATCTGATAATAAAAAAATATATTATAATCAAAATAGGCAGTGAAAGTGGGGGCACAGGTGAGGCAGCAAAGCAAGCGTGGACAAAAAACAACTTTGGATTGGGAAAGTCCAACTCTGATGAGGGCAGTCAGAGAGAGGGAGAGAAGGGTTATGAATTTGGTCAATAATCGTAATCGGAGGCTTTCTGGAGTTGGACCAAATTCAACGTGGGTGGGACCCTTAACTTTTGATGTTGCCATCTTAAGCCCCACACTCACATGACATGACCTTTCACCATTCAATCTGGACATGACCCCTTTAGAGCCCCGACTCTCAATTCCTCAAGGGAATGGGACTATTGGACTATTCATCACATACAAACACTGAGCTTGATCTTAGACACAGAATTATGCATAATATAGAGAGAGAGCCTCAAGAGTTCATGCACTGCTACATAATATTAGTACATTGAGAGTGATTGGTAGGGTTTTTTGGGGGGTGGGGGTGGGGATACCACCAGCCATTTGGCTCATTGATACCCTTTACCACTATACCAATTTTAAAAGTTTAATCTCATGCAGAGACATGTTTCTATATTAACATTCTACTCTTTTTATAATTATCAAATTTAAAATTGAGATTTTTGAAAAAAAGAAAATAGTATCAATTTATTGATATAATTATTATTTTAAAATAAAATAAAAATGAATTTAATTGTTAATTACTTATAAACCACTCGGGTACTTTGAAAGAGAGAGAGAGAGAGAGAGAATCACTAAATATTTTGCCTACTAATAGTAGTACCCTTTCATGTGTTGGGGCTTGAAATGTTGTTATCTTTTATAAAATTTTTAAATTGGATGAAAAGTAATATAATATGATTCAAATTTAAAATTTTTTATTTTAATAAATTTTTTAAACTACTTTAAAATTTTAAATCAGTAAATAAATAATATTAATTATTTCATATTTTAATGTTTTTATTTAAGTAACCCTCCAATTAAAAACACACACACACACACGAGAGAGTGAGTTATTTACACAGCGAGGAAGGGAGTTGACGGGTGTCCCAAAATGATGGGACCCACAATTATCCTTCGGGTGGGGTGGGGTGGGGTGGGGTGGGGTTGCCCGTAAGATGGCAAAGGGAAGGGTGGGTGTAGTGGGCCCAACAAGATGCATGGACTCCCTCGTGACACCGCTCCGCTTTGGGCCCGCCTTCTCCCACCGTCAATCCCAACTGAACCGCCGGTTCCCCCTATTATGAATGAAGTGATCAAAGTATCATTTGCTACAATAGAAATAATATTAATCTTTTAATTAAGTTTTAAATTTAAATTTTAAAAATAAAAATTTATATTAAAAGAGTTCTTTTTTATAGAGAATTTGATAATAACTCGAATCAGATTAATCAAAATATGATTTTAGATATCAGTCGATGAAAAAAAGAGAACAGGATCCACTTCAAAAGCCGGTTGAAGGGTTAAAAATACTATTTTTTGAAGCTACGACCCTCTCCCTCTCTTTCTCAATCTAGTCACTTCTCTGACTTTTTGACATGAAACGTTGTCTAAGAAACCAGCCTAGACGTCAGGGTTTAATTGGAAACTCTCCCATGAACTACTTCTACTAATGGTTCTTGCTCCCAAGAATCCAAGGAGTGGTTAGTACCCTCCTTTTTAAGGAACTTTCACCTAGATCAAGTATGACGAGTGATTTACACTAATTTGGACAATTTTGAAGCTGTATTTATTAAATTAATAAAATTAAATTAATTTTTTAATATAACACGCAGTGATTCAATTCTAAACAAGTCAAAAACTTCATTTTATAGTCATGATTAACTCCATTTAGTGATTCAATTCTATTCAATTCTAAACAAGTCAAAAACTTCATTTTATAGTCATGATTAACTCCATTTGCAATGTACTTCTCTCCCTCTCTCTCTCTCTTTTTTCTCTTTTGTTTCTCCGTCACAGTATTTAAAGACATGTTTCAACTAATTCGATTTAAACGTCTAACAGGATCTTATTCAGGAAACGATTTTCTTAATGTAATCTCTTTTATTATCAAATTTTAATATGAGAGTTAATTAAAACATTTAGCACCACATCTCATTAAATTGACTATCCATTGATACGACATAATTCTCTTTTGTTTGATGAAATTTACAAGCAAAAGTGCTACCACATGGGTGGGCTGCAAACCCCTCGTTGATATTTACAAATGAAAATGACTTGGTATAAATCCAAGTTATTGAAAACCAACATGACCACCATTGATGAGTTTTGGTAAAAATTTGATAAAGGACAACTAAGAAACCTTTGCTCCCAAAATCACTGCCTCTTGTTAAGTCTCTCAATGCCAATAAGATGGTACCACACTCAAACGTCCCCCCACCTGGTAGCAGCTAGAGCAAGCTAGCGAGTCTCTCCAAATTGAATATGTTCCCCAAAAAAATAATGAGGACCCCAACTTAGAACACCTAATCACAACGAGTTAAGTGGGTGTGCTCTTTTGATCTCTGACAGCAAACCGAGGGTAATAGGAAAACGATGTCTATAATTTAAATACATTATATTTTGGGCTAAGCAAGAATGATAGAGAAAAGCTCAAAGTAACCATTCTGCCTGGTCACGGACTTTCTTTTACTTTGTAATATTTAGTTTGAGTTAAATTATGATTTTTGGATGAATTTGTTATACAAATTCCAGTATAAGATCATTTTTTATTACATGAACACCGATATCCGATAACCTAACTAATCAGGTTCGAATAACTATGGAACCCAATTTAGGAGCTGTCTTTTTCTATGCTTATTTTTTCATTCCAAAAATTTGAAATAAGATATTGATTAAGAGAATCTAACGTTATGCCACTAAACACA
The DNA here is from genome assembly GCA_037126225.1 of Dillenia turbinata. Taxonomy (NCBI): domain Eukaryota; kingdom Viridiplantae; phylum Streptophyta; class Magnoliopsida; order Dilleniales; family Dilleniaceae; genus Dillenia; species Dillenia turbinata. The sequence continues at coordinate 23,268,598 of JBAMMX010000021.1, forward strand.
TAGGTTGTTGGTAATTCTAGTATAAGATCTGCTATCACAAATATCACTTTTAGATGATCATGACGAGGGAGGAAGAATTAACAGACAGTTGATTTAGTGGGATGGATGCTAACTCCCCGATCAAGACTTGAGTTTAAATTTTGGAAATGAAAAGAATTACGTTGAAAAATTTCTCCTAAAGAGGATCCGATAGTATTTTGAGTTAGATTGGTTGGGGTATGACTCTGAATACTAGTTGGTGAGGCAAATAAAAAAAGAGGGAGAAAGGAGTAGTGTTAAATTGAATGCAAGTTCTAACGATTTACAGAGAAATAAATTGTGGAAGTTGAAATGCTAGAAAAAAGCTGTAGTCAAGTTGGCTTAACCTGGACTGAGAAACAGTTGGTCACACGTTTTCTCTTAGCCAATCTCATTTATTGAGAAAACACATTTCTCTAAATACCCTTCCATTTGAATATATATACGCTCCCGAGGTGCGTTGTGTATTTACTGCAATTGCTTGTGCTTTTTGACCTGTGAGAGAGAGAGGGAGAGAGGGGGGGGGAGCGTGTCTTCTCAACTGGATTAATTGGCATGGTAATAAGCTGTACTATTCTCTTATTACAAAAAGGAAAAATCAACTTCAGGGTTTACAATATCTATTTACCATAGTTTCATTTGTTAAAATATTGCCTCATCTATTGTTATTTTTTTTAATTATCGATATTAGAAAATATAATCCGACTAATCCGTTTCAAGCGCCTATAGAATCCTATTTAAGAGCGACTCTCTCAACCTAATCTTTTTTGTTCCTAGGTTTTAAGCCTAAAACTTGGTTAAGAAATGCAACACTTCATCTCATTACGCCGACTATCTATTGATATTGATACGTCATCTAATAATAGATGATGCAGGACTTTAACAAATGAAACCGTCGTAAATAGATATTATAAACCCTGAAGTAGAATTTCCAACAATAACATATTTATCAAATTTGCTAAATTTATTGATTTTTAAAATGCGTCATCTATTATTATGTGCTTTTCAAAAATCAATAAATTTAGTAAAATTGATAAATATGCAGGGTTTATAATATCCATTTAGCATGGTTTCATTTCTTAAAATACTGCGTCATCTACTATTATATGCGTTTTACTAATTAATAAATTTAGTAAATTTGGTAAAAGTATCATTGTCGCAAATGTTTGTCTGGCCTGTCACATAAACTGTATTAGGGGAGAAATTTCCCATTTTAAATTGACTAGTCATTTTCAAAAATAAAAATTAAGACTAGATCATAAGATGTATTAATTGTTGATTATCCCACCTCTTTTGTCACCAGTTTGATTGGTTAAATACAATTTTGAGCTTTTTGAGATTGGAAGGCATCAAAGGTCTTGAATGGGTCAAGAGGGAAATATAGGGGCCATCACATTCATGATAATGGTGGAGATTCCTTCATTCCCATTTTTTCTTTTACAAAGGTCATTAAGCTATTAAGCCACGTAACTAATATTCTCTTACAATACTTTAATTATAGAAAAGTGATTGCTTGAGTTTCTCTCCCCACAAGAAATTTCAACTTTGTAAGCCGACGGACTTTATGAGAGACCCCTTTTGTTATCTATTGACCCACAGATCTGGTTAAGGAAAAAAAGTGCTTACGCAGGAAAAGAAAAGGTGTTCTTTAGGGTGAAGGGTTTTTGGGAACTTTTTGAAAAATTCCAATCCTAAGTTTGGAAAGACTTACGAAGGAATACTGGGATTTCTTCCAAAATACTACACTGGTCCTTTATTAGGTATGAGATTTGACTCATGAGATATTTGGAGACAGAGCATGGCATGCTGTTTTGATTTGAGGAAATGGGTCCAATGAGAGACAAAAAAACATGGAATGTTGTATCATCTTCAAATTTTATAATCGACTGTAAAATTTCGTGCACATGTAGTGAGACTAATCTTGGTGCAAAATCAATTGCAGTAGCTCTACGTCTCCGTACCAGTTGAAGTGATATTAAAAAAAAAAAAAAAAAAATTTTTTTTTTTTAAAAATTTTTTTTTTTTTATATATAAAAATTTTTTAAAATTTTTTTTTTTTTTTTTTTTTTTTTTATCTCTCTCTCTTTTCTCTCCCCATATTAAAATCTTGTTTAATGCTTGTTCACATCAATCGTGAACACTACTTTTTTTGTGTAATTGGATTACTTGTCACTAATCGGTATCTAAACTTCCCTCACTAATTCCACCCAAGCACTATGGGGCCCTCCATGGAGGAGTTAACTCTTCCATATTTTATTTCTTTATTCTCATAACTTGTTCACCACATCAATTGTGAACCATAGTGAACACTATGTATGTGAATGGCATTGCTCACGTATCAAGAGGACCCGGGCAAAGTAGATTCTTCGAGGATTTATAGCTTGAAGGCTTTGAATCAGTTTTATTTTATGTTAAAACTCTTTGAGCAAATCTCAATTTTCTAATTTGGACTTGGTGCCTGCTTTCTAGGTCATAAGCTGCACCTGTAACAACTTTGCAAAGCATCCAGGGAATGTAAGCTGACGTAAATCATAGGAAACGCAAATAATATAAGGTCAATATTCATATTGCTGAACTATTAATAACAATGTAGACTTTGGCCACCCAACTTGCCCTTCTACATAATTGCGACCTCGTCAATGGCCCTTTTCAATATGTCCAAAAGATGCTGACCTAAGAAATGTTTTTGAGACATGAAAAATGGGACATGGTTGCTAGAATTATCGTATATGACCGTATCACAAGACCATGCTTAATTTATAAAATTAATCAAGTGTTATATATACGTCAAGGTGAGAATCAATGGGGACATATTCATGTCACATATATGTGCAATCTAATACAGAACTACACAATCATTTCCATTTATGTATACTCTCTCTTCCCTGCTCATAAGCTATCTATTTAACCTAAATAAAATGACTTGGGAATGAGAAATAAAATAGCATCGGATTCTGATGCAGTAAAGTATGGTTATGGAAGAATACCTTGGTCGCAGAGAAAAGACGTGTCAATGGGATGATGAAGATAGCTTCCAAAATATTTTTGAGGCTACAAGTATTTTTTCTCTCCCATGTGATTCAGGTTCTTTTTCATAAACATCAGTAGTCCACCTTACCGCATGAGCAATGCGGCCCACTTTCTCAATGACCTCAGGGGCATCTCGAATTACAACCGTTCCTTCGGGGCGTAAAATCCTATCCATCTCAACCATCAAGTCCACAAGGTTACACCTGTAGGGAAGCCAAAAGAGGAAATCATTGCATACACACTTATGTGGCTAGCTATCATAGGTGTATGAGGAATAAATTCTACATCTTAGCATAGAGTGGAAAGACAATGAGAAATAGGTTCATGAAAAGCATTTATATAAAACCAGAGAACACCAAACTGAAAATACCAACAAATTAAACAGAAATGTCTAGTCAACCAGCACCAAGTCATCTAGTTCAATCTTGGTTAAGGGAAAGATGCCAGAAGGTGCAAATCAGCCAACCATCAATGTGCCCGAACCATGTTCGTTTAACTTCCGTCAAGTTTCATCACAAATCAAACTTCAAATGCATAATTTAAGCTTGGTCATAAAGACTCTGTTGAGCTTCAGATCAAACCTAAACATAACTAAACATGATTGAATATGTGAAAATTATATAGAAAAGCTAAAATAAAGCAGAATCAACTTAAACAAATATTAAAGCAAGGCTGATCATAGTAGTAGAACAAGATTGCTCGTGGGCCATAACAAGCCGATCTTGGAGTTGCTGAAGCCCTATACTTCTTTTTAATAAAACTAACCTTATTCAATAGATATGCAGGCTCAAGCTCATACTTTTTTATTGAGCCAATTCGAACTGTTCTTTTGGCATCCCCCTTTTTTGGACCCAAAGATCATTAAGACTGTAACATCACGGTAGCTTCTGCCAATCCATACCCTCCCCCCACATTATTAAATATATATATATATATATATATATGTATATATATATATATATATATATATATATATATGTATATATCAAGTGGTTCAAATGATTATATTCAGTTGCAGCCCTTACCGCTGGTATCCAACGGTTCTCTTAAGAATTTGGCCCACTGGAAACTGAAAATTGATGTTTCAACATAATGATGATGAGTATAGAGAAATAAAAATGATGCAGATCTACGACCGGAGCCAGGTGTAGATGTACAACTGGAGCGAGGTACAGAATGCCCTACAGTTACATGGACTTGTTTCTTTCCAAGTCAATCCACAGCATCTTTCAATCTCTCTGCGTATGACAGTCAGAAAGAAACTTCTTTTACAAAATTATGATAATTACCCATACATACATCACATTAACTTCCACATTTGTCCTAGGTGCATATTGAATTCTGAAGCATGTTCCATCTCCTGGTGTCCACCATCCTATTTATTATATGCAAAACTCAACAAGGACAAGGAAATTCTAAATTACAGTTTTCAACAGCTCTTCCCTCCAGACCCTTCTTAACCATTGGTATCATGTGTCAACTTCTATAAAGTTATCAGATTCACAAGCCACATTAAAATATTCAAGCAACTTGAAAGATCAGCAATCAAGACTTCGCCACCACGTGATAGCAAAGTATGATATATGATCAAAAGCAGATGCAGATTAAAAAAAAAAAAAATTGAAAAAAAAAAGAGGCATCACATAAGGAGATGGGACTTGATTAAGTCCCCATCGGGAATGTCCTTAAGTGACTGCTTAGAGAGAATGACAGTAATCACTTAACCAACCATCAGTGCTTCCCATAGAGAAAGTTAGAAAAATCCATATTCCATTGCTCAGTAACAGTGACTTACTAATTGCCATTTTATGTCTTATGTTCTATCTAATCATCAAAATCAGATTGAAGAAGTCCTACTATTCTTAAAATTGGCACATGCCATATATACTAAAAAAATATAAATATTTCTAGGTGTCCCATGAACATAACTAGTTGGCTGCCTTAAAAAACCAGTGTTTATGATATTCCACAAGGTATAAACATTGATGCCATATTCAGCATGCATTAGCAAAAGCAAGACATAACCCAGGAAGACCACACTCTTTAAGCATCAATCACACCCACCTTCACTCTTGATATAGAAGAGAAAATGAGAGTTAATCACAGTGCCACATCCAATGCATATCAAACAAACATCAAGGCTACACCTTCTATCTATTTACCTAATATTTTCAAGCTGCAGATATTTTTGATGCACAACCGTAGAGTGTTTGAGAAGAATCTCATAGAACTGAAAGTCCCTGCACGATATATGGTATTGAGATCACAAAATAACAACTGATCCATTGGAAGTGAATTCACCACTTTCCTATTTGGACCACAATTACCAGGCGTCTTAGATCACCTGGAAAATCCTTAATACACATACAAGCAATATTATCCCTAAAACTCCTGGAAAGTACAAACCTATGTCCTTGGGACTGTCCCAAAAACACAAGCACTTCAAATCGTATTGCTTCCTTTTTATTTATCAAAAATTATGTAGAGTAGGAGTACAAACCCACTTGCTTGTTAAGGCAAGTGATTCGATCAACTTGTCCACTTACCTATGCGTACAGGCAATATTCACGGAATAGTCAAGACAACATGACATCTATGATGCACTCTTAATTATTCCACATGTAGATATCTAAAACAGGTGATAAATGATATTATAACAATATCAAGTTTGAAACAGATGCTTTAAGTTAGGAAAAATCAGAAGACTGATAGCTCTGTAGATATAAAAATACCTGCTTTTGCCTGACCCAGGAGTTTTTATGAGTGATTCTATACCAGCTACATGGATGAAATCATAAGATCGGGGATATGTTGAGAATGGTTCACACCTATTGACATCAATCATGACCATTAGCTCATTTATAATTAATGATAATCACAATAATAGTTAAACAATAAAAGTACATACTCTGCTAGCATATGCATGTTCATGTTGTGTCCCATCCAAAGAAACAAGAAGAAAGGGACAATATTAATAAGAAAGCTGTACAAAGGAACCATGCGCATGAATTCATTTATCTTCTCAGATATCATGGCTGCCACCAGCTGATGGAGCAATCCACTGTGTACTCTTCCAAAATGCCACCTTAATGGTATGCTTTCTATTGTTACTATTATAATGGTTCCCGCATCTATGGTCTTCTTTTACTTGGGTAATCAACTGTGATGGTTCATGTCATGTCTCCGGGCACCCCTGGTGACACGAACCACACACACCAATTCCTGCATCTCCCTCCCTCCAGGGAGAGGTGGAGGAGGGGTTGGGGTTGTTATACACTGCAAGTCAAACAATGGGCAGATAGTTCTAATTATGTGCTTCCCAGCCCTTTTTGTCACTGAAAAATTTATGATCCACACCATAATGTGGGAAACAGAATCAAGATTATTGCATGTAGGCCCGAAGAAATAACAGCAAGTTTGCAGGCCATCTAACTGCACTTTCCCTTGGACAGAAAAACAATATAGGAAAGTGAAAGGTTAGAGGTGAGGAGAATGGCTGATGGCAAAGCTAAGTCAAAGGTCACCAACCAAGGCAAGGAAGACATGAGGGGCACAGGCAACCGTCCAGGCTTTTTTTTTCCCCACCATTAAAACTTAGATTAGTAGCAAAGTCTCAAGATTTATATTGTTGGGAACACTCCTGAAATAGATTTACTGCCTTGGTGACCATTAGGCAACAAACCCACAGTCAAGACACAGGTTTTCACGGCCAGCACGGTATAGCATTTGTTTCATCGTCGTAAGAATACTGATATAAGGACTTACCAATCATGGTAGACACCAATAAGGCCTCTATCATAAACAACACCCAGAGTTGATGGTTTGCGAGGAGGAACAACATTCATTACCCACACAGGATCAGATAAAAGTGCAGCAGCAAAACCTCCAAAAAATGCATTCATGTCCATGACATTGCGAACAGCAGGAGTACCCAACTTCAATTTCAATGAATTTTTATAGTACACAACTCTCCTTGCCCACCGCCGACTGTCAGCATCAAACACATCAATCCCATTTTTCATAACCGTGGCCCTTGAAGGAGCTTTTGTTAGTCTGTCTGGCCACTTTGGGATTGACCCAACAGCAAGTTCTCCCTTAACAGAGGATATTCTAGTTACGCATTTCTTTATCCTGAAGTACCTGTGAGTAAAGAAGACTTGTACAAGCTTAGCAACAGATCTTCAAAAAGCTTCATAACAACTTACCAGATCATGGGCACCACAGGATTTTTGGGCGGTGTGTGAGATAGTATAGAAGTGCTTGGCCGATCAAAACATATTTTTGTATGTGCAAAATAACTTTTGGAAATTTAGACCATTAACACTGTCCCGGGGGAGGATCTCTCTCTCTCTCTCTCTCTCTCTCTTGTGAAAGCACACTGGAACTCACCATGCAAAGCTTGGGTCATCAGATTCATCACATAACCCAAGCCCAAATTCATTCTGGTTAGGGAGACAAGAATCTCCATTAGGCTTCTTCCAAATGGCAGTATTTCCATCTACAGCAATTAGCTCATAACACAATGACCTTTCCACAGCCTGAACATCTGCCCATTCTTTATCTTGTTTCGGCCACTGCACAGGTGGACCGGATATGACTAGATACCCTCCGGGGCGAAGTAAACGATCAACTTCAATGAAGTATGATGCATCTGCAAAGCCAGACAATAGCGCAAGATTAAACAGCGAATAATACACATGAAGGGAGAATCGCAGCCTCTTGGCATGGAGAACTTACTATAAGCTGTAAAAGGGATCAAACATCTGGAGCAATGTACCAAATCAAACGAGAATGCAGGAAATGGTAGCCTGCGAGTTCCAAGCATGGCAACAAATGCTGGGACTCCTCGCTCGAGTGCAAATTGTATCTGGGCTTTGTGTGAATCCCTTGGAGCAAATGAGAGGGTCAACATATTCTCGTTTAGCATGTATCCTCCAAAACTAGCAACCTGCATATATAATAAACCATGTGATCGTTGAAAAGTTTCACCCCTTGGTAATAGCTTAAAGATGAAGGGGGAATAAGCTTCTACCCCACAACCCATATCAAGAGCTGTCCTCAGAGTTCCCCCAGAAATAGGAATGTACTGCTTAAGTTTCTTAATGTATTGCGTTGCTCCTTCTTGGAACATGGTGCCACCACCAGGGAAAATAAAATAAGGGCCCTCCTCTTTCATCCAACCTTGATGACCTTTCCTGTCAGCAATTTTGTTGTGTGGCACATTGCTGTGCCAAATCTACATATTAGACAAGAATATTTTAGCACAACACAAGAAGTTATAAAAGTGACATGTGGCATTGCCATATGATCCAAATGAAGAAATAGAACAAATGATATTATATTAATATCTGAATGATGTCTGGAGCAAAGGATGTGGCAATCTAGTCCTCATCAAATATGGCCAATCTAAGGATGATAAACCCAGCTCGTCTGCAGGTGTTTAGGTAGTCATAGTAACAACACAAAAACCCAAAAGGCAATAGTTCCCGAGTGTCTGGTCACTGAATCAGTGGAACACAGAAAATTTATCCAGGCACAATTTTACTTATTGTAAGGAACACATCAAGAAGTTCAGTGATGTACATGTCGCCAGATATGACAGCCACACTTTGCTTCAAATAGGTGTATCTAGGGCTGTGAATGCTGCAATCTAAAATAGAAATTCTACTATTTTGGTTGTGTTGGACAAAGATCCGAAGGACCGAATTTGGTGACCTGTACCGCTTAAGGTGGAATACACCGAGCAAAATCAATATTAGGAGTCTTTAGGCATGTATCATATATTTATGTGGTTTTAAAAACATACATATAAATTATAAATTTATGTTTGTTAACCACAACACACATTCTATGAATTAACTCCTTTTAGTGACCAGTTTCTTACTTCAGACCCGCATTTCCTTACAACATCAACAACAAACTAAGTTAAAGGCTCCTTAACATGCATATATATAAATCATAAAAAATGCACCACATCAGGTTTTGTCATTCCTGAATTGATTTTTTGGGTCCAAATACCTTATGCAAGCTCTCCGGCCATTGAACAGAGAGCTGGTACCCTTCCGGCGGCGGTATCAAGCAAAGAGGAGTCTCCTCCGGACTCGGGCAGTGTCTCTCCCTGTAAAAATTCATCTCTCTACTAAGCTGACTATTCCGTCTCGGATCTTCACACGGCACGTGATCAACCATATCTGCAGGACAAGCATCGATGGTCTGCTGATGGCCTAACTCCACTAACGCCGCCAATCTCTGCCTCTGCTTCGGATCACCAGCCGACAGCGCCTGTCTTCCCGACGCCGCGAGCGAATCTCCGAGCGGCGTAAAGACTAGAAGGAAGAAGACGAAGACCGCACCGAAGAACGCCGCAGTTACCAGATCTAGGAGCTTCCATTGGCGCGCGATGCGCTTTGAAGAAGGCAAGTTCAGGTGTCCCATTGGTGAAGGAATTGATCACCATCAGATCAGCAAAACCTCGATTCTCATTCCAATGAAAATGAAGGAGAATCTCTGAAATTGACGACCAAATTTAATAATAAAAAAAAAATCTAGGATCTAATCGAATGAAAAATTTGAGTGAGAGTGAGAGATGGAATTGAAGGAACGGTTAGGGTTTTGGAGATTCTCTCTCTCTCTCTCTCTCTCTCTCTCCCCTCTCTTTCTGTCCCTGTCTCTAGAATCTGAATTTGGATTGAAAGCGAGAGTGAGAATGTGGAGTGATAATTTGATAGTTAATAATTAGTTATAGTAACGTTCGATCGGATCTACCTAAAGTTGGTTATGGTCTTGTCTATGGGATGGGACCAAAAAAAATTGAATATGAATATGTTTTAAAAATCCGAAATGATCCAAACAAATAAACCAAAACGAAAAATGAATATGAAATGTTTTAAAATAAAAAATATAAATACAAATAAATATAAAAACCATAAAATTTTTATATAAATATTAATTATTTTATAAAAATAATAAAATAATAAAAATTTAAAATTGAAATATATAATTATTAATTATAATATAAATAATAAATAAATAATTTATTAAATATGAATAAATATAAAAATTTTTATATAAATATTAATTAATTTAATATGTTAAAATATTTTAAAAAATAAAAAACAATTTGAAAATGAAAAAAATAATGGTATCGAAAAGCTTACATCCTTTCCGTCCATCGATGGTATGTTGGGGAATCCGATGCAATGAAAATGAGAGACCTAAGTTATAGAATGTAGATTTCTAAAATCATAATCATGTTTGAAACATTGGAGATCAAACCATTTTCTCAGACATTGAAAGGTCCGGTTGCAAGTTTTGTATTTTGTCCCACTTGTTCTTTTACCATTACAAGAAATAGAACAATGTCAAATGCCCATGCACAACCTGATTTTTCAGTCAATCTTCAACATCAAAAACAGAAAGTAGACCCAGATGCTTTAATAGCTGTTGAGTTTCTGGGAATTGGATGGAGCAAAAGAACCACAGTGGTAACTTCAGGCCGATTAAAGAGAACAATCATTCATTCCCCCAGTGAAGGAAAAAGGGGTCAAAGCAAGAAGATGAAAATTATAAGAATAATGGCAATAAACTTAGAAGAATGGTGAAGCAACCATCTTGTGCCATAGACCCCAGAGTATATACATTAGCACCAACCCTAAGATGTTTTGAATACAATGTGCATTAACTTTTAACCAAGAAACACCCCCATATGTGGTATCCCCCAGGAGAGACGTCCAATTTACTTCTGGAATCTCAAAAAAAACCAATAAATTGGAATCTTAAAAGCTGATGCCTGAGATATACAAAACGGTTTTGAAAGGTCCCGCTGGTATTTTTCTGCATGGTTGTTGAGGCTGGTACTGATCTCCATAACTACCATCATAGTTTCCTAGTTGCCCTAAGATTGTATTCATGCTTAAGAAGACTAGTTCTCAGCAGCATTGCCCTAACATCCCTGTCAAATTCACTGCCCGTCTGGAGAACTCTCTGAAAAGTTGCATTCCTTTGGTCTGCATGTCGCGCATACAGTATCTTGTTGTGTGAGTCAATTCGAGCCTGCAAGACAGGTTTCGTCAAATAAGCCCCTCAAGTTCACAACAATAACACCAGAGTACAACATATCTATTTATCGGCTAATTGGTTCCAAGTCTCCCATTACCCAAACATTTCCCAATTAATTCATTTTTCTCCCTTCAGGGGGGAAGTTAAATGTTCAGGTGAAATGGGTCAAGGGCAAATACATAGAACAGTGATTGATTTTGAGGTCCATGCATCTAAGATCTCACAATATAAATCTAGAGGAAAGAAATATGCCTGGCACAGATAACCAATAGGCAATTCTCATTCTCATAATAACAAGGATCACAATAAGCCATATATAGTGATGTTTGGAACAAGAGGAAAGGAAAGAGGGAAAAACGTTAAATTACATTCAGACTTCTACATTAAGCATGAACATAAATTTTATAAGCTAGGGGGCCTTATATTACCCTCAATGGGAGTGGCATTGTCTTATCGTCAAGTTGGATACACCATGATCACTTAAAAGTGAAAAAACAACCAACACAAAGACCTTTGTTAGTATAATTCAACTAGCATTTATTATCCTTTATCCTTGCACCGAATGACCTAAAGAATGAGTCCAGTTTAGAACCAAGCCTTTTCATTTGCAAGAATAACATTCTATCCTTTTGTAGTTAAATGACAGGGAAAAGGGAAAAAAGAAAAAAGGTCTCTCAAATACACATACCTGTATTTGGTTGTCTGTAATTAGAGCTTCAAGTTCTTTCTCCAGCCCACTAACACTCGTTTTAAAAGCATTAGCCATCATGTGCAGGTCAACAGAAACAAATGGAAGAGTGTACTGAATGAGGGCCTTGTGACGTATTTCATCATATAGCGTCTCCACATGATCGTGCAAATGGATATCAAGTAATAAATTTGCCTTAAGATTCCCAAGGTATTCAAGACATGATGCATAATGGCTGCATAAGAGAACAGTTGTCCATGTTATATATAACACCACTGCACAAAGATATTTAACTAGAAAGTGAAAATTGCCGAATTTTTTGACAATAGAACTATTTAACCTTAAAATTGTCAAATTAAGTAGATCAACTATCTTTGCATTAAAAGAAGACCTCATTTTGGATATCCATCAACATTGAAGTAAATAAATTGAGCCTGAGATAGAACCTCAACCAAATTTCCAGAAAAGATAGAATATGGATATCTAGTACAATGATGTTTCAACCCTAACTGTGCCAATAAGATGTACAATAACATCAGGCTTTCCCCATCAACTGATACTCACAGAAACCTCTGTGCACCACAGATATGCCAGTGCAATTACTAGGATTAAAATAATTGTCAACCTTTGAAGCACATTTCAACCCTTTGGACACTAACACGAGACAGCAGAAAAAATTAAAGTTACACTAAAAGCAGGCCTTGGTATTCAAATTCTCTCATTCTAATGATCATAATTAGATTGTTCCTGAGGTGCGCAAAAATTTATATTTTAGCATTGGGGGGGGGATACAACATGCAACGGCTGGGGGAACCGAAGGTGGCAAAGGTTATAATTTTCAGGGAACAAACAGCGTGTTAAAGGATTTTAACAGCATTTTAAAGACTTTTAACAGCATTACTGACTCTTTTAGTAGCATTTGCTGAAATGTTGCAAACAATATACATATTAATCTTTTTTCCTTAAAATTCAGAGTAGAAAGGGGGCTGCACCCCATCCCTTAGCCCATGGTTCATGATATATTAATGACTTTCATCAATAAATATTTCAAATACACAAACAAGGATTAAGCAGTCTCTGTGTCTTAAAAATAATGCTAATATATTAAACAAACCTTCACTTCTGATGAAGCCAAATGCAGTTAAAGTGTTGGAGAAAAATGTTCCTCTCTCAATCTCAACAACTTGCAAAGCAACAACTTGACTTATAACAAAACTAAAACATTTGCACATGATCTCCAGCTTAGCTCCTGGGAGATGCACCTCTCGTCAGGCAAGGTTTAAAAACCAAACATTGAGTAATGGAATTAGGGTGGTTTTGAGCCACACAAACAATGTTGCCTAGTGTGCTTGCCCAGATCACATCGCTTTTAGACAACTACTCATGCCAAATATGCTAATTAGTAAGTACCCAAAGAATAGATCAAAAAGGGGGGGGGGAAGCCATCTCAAACTTCCTTAGGTTTTAGGCTCTCAACCACTAAAAATAAATATCATTAACAAAAAATGCAGTTTCAGGAAATTGTTTAGATTGGGATGGCAATGGCAGATCAATTGTGTCCAAATTACATGGAATAGAGTTCCCTGGAATTTTATAAAAATGGTAATGGCATTAAGAGTACCTCCTCTCCCCAGCTCAAAAGCATGGTATGAGATTGCTTAAATAAAAAAGAAATCAAAAAATAGATATATCATTACATTAAGATAGAAGGAATGCTGAGTTACCTTGAATAAAAATCATGAATTAGCTCCCTTACTTCAGGTACTAACTCTAAAAAGTTGCGAAAGTTGGCATTGTCTATGACTTTGGTCTGCCATATAGGAGTAACAAAGTAAAAAGTAAACATTCATTCAAAATAGCATGCAAAGAAAATCACAAATATCATAAGGAAATGAACTGGTACATGCCTTCAACTCTGTCCGATCAAAACTAGCAAGTGCACAAAGGCCACCATAAGTTGCCACATCTTGAGGAGCAATGACTTCTGTATAGCTGTTACCCAATTCTGGGCCTGTTTCCAAGAACTGCATACAACAACCACCTGGAACTTAATACCTAAGTTTTGGAGTCGGCTATTTGAGAGACAAATATAAAATAGAAGACAATATAAATATAGATAACCAAAAAAAAAAAGAAAGAAAATCATATCTATATAAACTTACAATGACAAAAGAGATTTAACTTGTTCAAATTCTCTTACACCGCTTATTCCAATCTAAAGTCGTCTCCTCAGTTAACCCCTTAATCATTATATCTTTATGCATACATTGCATCCAAATTTTCAATGGTCTATCTCGACATTTCACTAAATCTTCTATATTTAAGCTCTTGGTCCTCCTAACTAGTGCATCTTTTGATCTTCGTTACACATATTTAAACCATCTCAGGCGATACTCTCGCATCTTATCCACAATTGAACTCACTCCCAACTTGGTATGTATCTCTTCATTTCTAATTCTATCATTCCTAATTTTATCACACATCCATCTAAGTATCCTCATCCCAACTTTAGTCATTTTATGATCTTGTTATTGTTTAATAACACAACACTTGATGTCATATAATAGTGTAAGTATGATATCGTACAATCGCAAAAAACTCCAGATGTCCTTCTCCATTTCATCTAATCTGCTTGGATCCTATGATTCACACCTCCATCTATGTTGCCATCATTTTAAATGATGGACCCAAAATATATAAAACATTCACTTTTTGATACGTCATGTCCTTCTAACTTAATCATTTTTTTATCACTCTGATTATTAACACTAAACATACATATTATATGCTCCGTTCTTTATCAATTTAATCTAAATCCTTTAAATTCTAGTGCGACCTTCCATAACTCCAATTTAGAACTAATACCCTCTCTAATTTCATCGACCAACATTATATCATTTGCAAAAAGTATATATCATGATATTTCATATTTAATACTCTTTTGTGATTTTATCAATCACTATTGATGAGATTAATATATCTCACGGTAATCCTCTTCTTCATCAACGCTTACCACAATACGTATCTAGAAACTCTATCATATGTTTTTTTTAGATCAATGAATATCATATGTAAATCTCTCTTATGTGCTCTAAATGTTTTCATCAAATGTCCTAACAAATAAATTGTTTCGGTAATAGATCATCTTAACAACAACAACAACCACCGCCTAGACCTTCTATCCCAAAATTTGGGGTCGGTCATATGAGAGACAAATAATGAAGTCAAAAATAAAAAAAAAAAAAACGATTTAGTTTGTGCGGATTCTCCTACGCCACTCATTCCTACCTAAAACCATCTCCTCAACTAATTTCATCACTATCATATCTATACGAATACATTGCATCCAAGTTTTCAATGGCCAACCTCTACGTTTTATTAAATATCCTATATTTAAGTTCTCTGCCTTCCTAACAGGTGTGTCCTTAACCCTTCGCTGCACATGTCCAAACCATCTCAGACGATGTTCTCGCATTTTATCTACGATTGAACTGATTTTCAGTTTATTACGTATCTCGTCGTTTCTAATTATATCATTTCTAGTTTTGCCACACATCCACCTAAACATTCTCATTTCAGTTACAACCATTTTTTACTCTTGTTGCTGTTTAATGGCCCAACATTCCATACCATATAATAGAGCAAGTTTTACTGCGGTCCTATAAAATTTTCCTTTTAAATATAATGGTATCGTGCGATCACAGAGCACTTCGGATGTCTTTCTCCATTTCATCCAACCAGCTTGAATTCTGTTATTGACATGCTCATTTATATTGTCATCATTTTGGATGATGGAACCAAGATATCTAAACCGCTCGCTCTTTGGGACTTTTTTTCCTTTTAATCTAATCGTTTCTTCATTTTCTTGATGATTGTCACTAAATTTACATCTCATATACTCAGTTTTAGCTCTGCTCAATCTAAATCCTTTAGATTCTAACGTGTCCATCCATAACTCTAATTTAGTACAGATACCCTCTTTAGTTTCAACCAAAACTATATCATTTGTGAAGAGCATACACCATGGTATTTCATCTTAAATATTCTTGATGATTTCATCTATCACTATTGCAAATAGTAAGGGACTCAATGCCGAACCTTGATGGAGCCCAATGTTAATAGAAAAGCTATCACTCAACCCCCGCAAGTCCTTACATTGGTCACAGCTCCTTCATACATATCACTTTCCTCACAAGCGCCCATCACAACACGTCTCTTGGGACCCTATCTTATGCTTTCTCAAAGTCAATAAATACCATATGTAGATCTCTTTTTTGCGCTCTAAATGTCTCCAACTATCTTAACAAGTGAATTGTTTCAGTGGTGGATCGTCCTGGCATAAATCCGAATTGATTCTGAGACATTTATCTTCCATCTCAATCTATGCTCTATCACTCTCTTCCATAACTTCATCATATGACTCATGAGTTTAATTCCCCTATAATTGAAGCAATCTTGTATGTCCCCTTTATTCTTATATAGCGGGACAATTGTGCTCTCTCTCCATGGGTGAGACATTTTCTTTGTTTGCCAAATTTTGTTAAAAAGAGTCGTTAACATTATTACTCCGAATTCTCCCAAACATTTTCACATCTCAATAGGGATGCCATCAGGTCCTATGGCTTTGTTATTTCTCATTCTCTTTATGATCTCCTTTACCTCATGGGGACGAATCTTACATTTAAAATCTCTATTAATCTCTTCTATAGATATCCCTATATTTTCTATATTTAGTGTACTTTCAACATTAAATAAGTTATTAAAATATTCTCTCCACCTCTTTCTTATATCATCGTTTCTTACAAGTGTACTATTTATTTCACTCTTAATACATCTAATCTCATTTAGATCTTGTCCTTTCCTCTCCCTTAGTTTGACAATTCTATAGATCTCTCTCTCCCCGTTTCGAGTCTCTAGTCTCTTGTACAATTCATTATACACTTTACTCTTTGATTCATGTATAGTCTTTTTTACTTCTTTTTT
This sequence comes from Dillenia turbinata, assembly GCA_037126225.1. Lineage (NCBI taxonomy): Eukaryota > Viridiplantae > Streptophyta > Magnoliopsida > Dilleniales > Dilleniaceae > Dillenia > Dillenia turbinata. The sequence continues at coordinate 23,285,375 of JBAMMX010000021.1, forward strand.
TGCCTTTTTATATTTTTCATAGATCTCGCTACTATTATCATTTTTAAGATTCTTATAACTCTCTTTTGATTCGGATCGCAGATTCTATTTCTTCATTCAACCACCATGACTCTTTGCCTCTTGGAGCCCCGCCCTTGGATACTCTAAGAACCTCTCTACCTATACTCTTAATATTATTGGACATATCATTCCACATTATTTCTGAGTTATCATTAACTGACCAATTTGTTACTCCAATTACTTTCTTCCTAAAAATTGTCACATTTTCCCCTTTAAGATTCCACCACTTAATTCTTGACTCCATATACGATGGACATTGCTCTTGTCATTTAGGCACTCGTACGTCTAAAACTAAGAATCTGTGCTGAATCGTTACACTCTCCCCCGATATGACATTAAAATGCTTACAAATGTTCTATCACCTCTTCTAGTGAGAAAAAAATCTATTTGACTAGCATTTGCCCCACTTTTATAGATAACTAAGTGTGACTCTTTTTTCCTAAAGAATGTGTTTACTAGTGTCAAATCAAACGCTACTGCAAACTCTAGAATTGTATTTCCCGCCTCATTCCTACCGCCGAAGCCAAAGTTTCCCTGTACGGTTCCAAATCCCTCATTTTTCTCTCCCACATGTCCATTTAAATCTCCTCCAATAAATAACTTCTCACTACTTGGTATGGTTTGTATAAATTCATCTAAATCATCCCAAAATTGTTTCTTACTAATTGCATCATCTCTTTGGGACGCGTACACGCTAACTATATTAATTACGTTTACTCAATTTACTAACTTGACAAGCATCATTCTATCTCCCTTCCTTCTTATCTCTACATCTCCTAATAGGTCTTTATGTACAATTATTCCTATCTTATTTTTAGTTCTATATTTACCTGTATACCAAAACTTATGACCATAAGATTCTATTACTCTAGCCTTCTCTCCCACCCATTTGGTTTCTTGAAGACATATGATCTTAATTTTTCTTCTATTCATTACTTCACATATTTCTTCTAACTTTTCGGTTAAAGATCTTATATTCCAAATGACTAAGTGAATCCTATCCTCATGGTCTATTTTATTTGTCCGCACCCTAGCATCCCTTGGTAACTTGTCATTACACCCGGGATCCGATATAGCGCGCCACTGACCCGATATAGCACGTCACTGACGAGAAAACGCCCCATACGTTTTTCTATATTTATCTCTTATTCATAATTTGACAAATTTTACGCTGGCTGTCAGCCTACCGCAACCCTACTCCTTTATCCGGAGTTGGAACCGGTCGTGACAGAGTTCTTCCAATAATAATATAAAACGACAAAAAAAAACAAAAAAAAAAAGAAGAAGAAAGGAAAAAAAGAAGTAGAAGTAAAATCAAATAAAATAAAATATAATATATATATCTATAATGATAATATGATTATAGAGTATATTACTAATAATAATAATATTTCTAATATAACAATAGACAGACCAAACGATGTACAATTCGTTAAGTTTTATACAATTTTCATATGCTCTAATAGATGCAAAAATAACTAGCAATGGTAGTTGTAGGTTTATCAATGATTTAGGTTTTCCTACAGAATAGCACATAGAGAACAGTAATCCACACAGAAAAACAGTGTAAATTTCTAACTAAGCACACAGGTAAATAGCACAACAGTTCAAATCCAAATACGAATGAACATTTATAAATAACAAATTTATAAATAACACAATATTACTGTCGGTAATAATTGTATTAAGCAAATAATGATAAAATTAAGTAAACTGTGAGTGAGGGAATGCGGTCGGGTCAGTGATGGTGGCGAAGAGCAATTGTGGAGTACAAGGAGATATTCTCCAAGTAGACAAAGAATCGGGAAAGAGCACGACAGGCAGAGAGAGAGAGAGAGAGATAGAGAAACAGAAGGGGGAGAAGCAGCTATTTGTGAAGGCAGATCCCCAGGGAGCAGAGGACAGAGCGAGGAAGGTAGAAAGAGAGAGGGCGAGAGAGAGAGAGAGAGAGATCTGGGTTTTACTGGGATAGATCTTGTGTTTTCCGGCAAGCTTGACGAATAGAGATCAAGAAATTTACACTGTTTTTCTGGGTTGGGGGTAGATCTAGGGTTTGAAGGGGAGAGGCAAAGTATGATATATCTGGGCTGGAGGGAGAACGCGAGATCGTGGGGCTAAAGGGGTAGGTCGACAAAGATCAAGAAGCCACAGTAGAGAGAGAAATTGGTAGGTCTAGGGTTTTCGAAGGTGATAGAGAAGTCAGGGACGCACGTGAGAGGAAAAGAAAGGAGGAGAAAGAGGAAGACTGAAGGGGTAGATCTAGGGTTTTCGAAGGTGATAAAGAAGTAGGGGACGCGCGCGAGAGGGAACGAAAGGAGGAGAAAGAAGGGGTGAGACTAATTACCTGGTCGAGCAGCGTGAGGTGAGCTGCTCGAGCCGCCGGTACGAGGGCTTGGTGAAGCAAGCGTTCGTTGACTGAGATTGTCGCGAGGGAGATGCAGAGAAAGGTAGAGAGAGAGAGAGAGAGAGAGAGAGAGATGCAGATCCACTCTTCGTGAAGCGTTTAAATTCACTATTTATAATGTCAATCTGTGCTCCATCACTCTCTCCCACAATTTCATAGCATTGCTCATAAGTTTAATTCTCTTATAATTGAAATAATTTTATATGTTTCATTTATTTTTATATAATGGTACAAGTGTACTCTCTCTTTATACTTAGTGCATTTTCTTGATTTGTCAAATTTTGTTAAAAAGATCCGTTAACATTATTATCTCAATTTCACCCAAACATTTCTACACCTCAATAGGAATACCATCCGGTCCTATGGGTTCATTATTCTTCATTCTCTGTAAGGCCTCTTTTATTTCATGAAGGCAAATCTTACGTTTAAATTCGCTATTGATGAGTTTAACAAGTATTGTAATATTACTGTACCCTCCACATTAAAGAAATTATAAAAATAATTCCTCCAATGTTTTCTTATATCCTCATTCCTTACAAATATTTTATTGATTTCACATTTAATACATCTAACACCATTTAGATCCTTTCTATTCTTCTCCCTTAGTTTGACAATTCAGTAAATCTCTTTTTCTTCATCCTTAGTTTTTAGTTTCTTATATAATTCATTATACACCTTACTTTTTGATTCGTGGATAATCTTCATCTCTTTTTTTTGCACTCTTATATCTTTCAAATGCATTGCCTATTTCTTACTTTTAAGATTCCTATAACACTTTAGTTTGATTCGTATAACAGTTTGGATTTCCTCATTCAACTACCATGACTCCTTATCTATTGGAGCTCGACCCCTAAATACGTCACGAGCCTCCCTACCTATATTCTTAATATTATTAGATATTTCTGCTCACATAATTTTTGAATCATTATTAGAGGATCAGGTTACTACCTGAACTAATTTGTCTCAAAAAGTCACAATTTTTTCTTTTTTCAGTTTTCACCACTTAATTCTTGACTCAACCAACGAACGATATTTCTTTTGCTGTTTAGGCACACTCACATCTATCGCTAAAAACCTATGTTGAGTTACCACACTCTCCCCTGGTGTAACCTAACAATCATTACATGTCATTCTACCACCCCTCCTGGTGAGAAGAAATTTATTTGGCTAGCATTCGAACCATTTCTATATGTAACTATGTGCGACTCTCTTTTCTTAAAAAAGTGTTAACGACTATCAAATCGAATGCTGTGACAAACTCTAAAATGATATCTCCTGCCCCGTTCCTCCTATCAAAGCTAAAGTTTTCATATACGGTTTCAAATCCCTCATTATTCTCTTCTACATATTCATTTAGATTTCCTCCGATAAATAACTTCTCCCTACTAGGTATGACTTGTATAAATTCATCTAAATTTTTTCAAAATTGTTTTTTACTAATTGCATCTATACCTATTTAGGGCGCATGAATACCGACTATATTAATTACGTCTTCTCTACTAACTAACTTGACAAATAAATTTTTTTTCTCCCTTTCTTCTTATCTCCACTACCTTCTCTCATAAATCCTTAAGGACAATTATTCCTACCTCATTCCTAATTCTATCTCTACCTGTATATCAAAATTTATAACCATACGGCTTTACTAGTTTAGCCTTATCCCCCACCCACTTAGCTTCTTGGGGACATATAATATTAATCTTTCTTTTATTTATTACTTCTCCTATCTCTCCTAATTTGCCAATTAAAGATCCTATGTTCCAAATGGTTAAACGAATCCTATCTTCATACAAATCAAACCAAAAACATTAGTGGAATGAAGAATATTATACATCATATAAAATCCTTTTTAAGAGTTTTATTAAGAGCCTGGAAGGGCAGGGAAGGAGCATGTTTATCATCAATCCAAATCCAGCCTAAATACAGTGCTCAAATGCTTTCAATTTTTGAAATATAATACACAAGCTCGTTGCTGAAAACCTTACCAGATGTGAGAACTGAATTACAGTTGATTGGAAACAAATACATTATTATATTTCATACCTGAAACCTGAAAGAACTCCAACCAAAGCAGTCATTCACAAGGAAAACTGAACCAAGAGAAGGGGAAAAGACCCACCATAATCCTCAGTCCCATACAGTCACTAATAAGCTCTATGAGAGAAGTCACATCTGGAGGGTGACTCCACTTTGGTAATTGTAACAACTCAGATACTTTTGCATGTAATATCACTAATGGCACAACAAATTAAAAGATTGCTGAAAGGGTGCGATGATAGTCCCCAAGGCTTTAAAATGTTCTATTGTCCTATCATTACACCAAAGATTTTACAGAAGTGGATTGATATACACTATCTAAGATTGCAACCAAACCCAAGGACACAGAGCAATGTAACAGCTCGATGCACTTGAAACTTTGAAGATGCTGTTGGACTATCATGCCCTACCTGATGTGTTCGTCAGCCTTTTTTTTTGCATACAATAGAACCTTAATAAATAGTTTTCTGTCTAATCCTCCATTGTAAAGACCATTTGTTTTTTCCACATGCATCATTCAATGCCAAGTCAAATCCTATTTTCCTCCAAAGATGATTGAGCCATGCTATTGGGAAGCCCACCACTATCCATATCAGCCAAAAAGATAAATAAATAAATAACAACAAACTAAGTGCAAGATCCATGTCAGATCTCTAGTGCTTGCCCTACAAACATAAACAAATGAACTAGCTGGCATTGCATACCTCATCCTCATATGAACCAAGTTCAATTTGATAACAAAACAATTTAGTTCTGATTTTCTGAACCAGTTGAACAAGCTCTACTCGTTTGCTTCCCGGGGGGGGGGGGGAATCTAAAAATACAAAATCTTTCTTTTCTCTTTTTCCTTAAATTTCGGTCAATCTACAAGAATAATTTCCAAAAGGAAAAATTGGAAAAATAACAAGATTTTTTTTCCTCAGATGTTACTTTCCAACCATTAAAAACTAAGTTGAAAGCTAAAAGTTTGGCAATATTAAAGGACTGAAAGTTGCAATAAACCACAAAACCTTGCAAACAATGACAATATGAAGAAACTAACAAGATTTTCCTAGAATATATATTTTTCAATGGTTGGAACATATTTTCTTTTACTGTCTTTGGGTCCCCTATTATTGCCAAATTTTCAGCTCCCTACTTATCATGCGAGTCACTGATTCTCCCACCCTTCTAGAAATTATTCTTCTAGGTGTAAGGAGATTTTAAGGAAACAAAGGAATATCTAGGAATTTACTCAACAATTTTCTTTTTCCTTTTTGAAAATTTTTCACAATCAACCACAACCAAGAGAAAAGATGATTTGATAAGCATTGCACATTTATCATTTTCACTTTCTTTGATCAATTATTTAGTTGTAATGCACAATGCAAATGCACTAGATCAAACTTAATGAAATAATTAAGGTCCCTCACTCACTCCGTCAAAGCAACGGAACCTACCACCAAAAATTTAAAAACTTATGCATGTCCCTCATCCACGGACATTCATGATTATGTTTCTTAATCCATTCAAAAGAAGTTTCATTAATTTTCATCATTATATTGAAGAAAGCACATGCTTTAATTACCATTGCTCATAGAATTTTCAATTTCAAAGAGCTTCTCCATCTGTCGTCACAACATAAGTAGGCCTAAAAAGGTGAAAAATCTTGAAAAATCCTAAAAATGCACCTAGGCTATATATCAAGTCACATTCAAGAAAATTTAATCGCTGACAAACCCAAGTCACAAAAACTAACTTCAAAAGCATCTGAATTACGTCCAGAACGAATGAAAGGCACAAATATAATGCAGCACCAAAGAGCCACAAATGTCATTAAACATACGGTTGTATATCATAGAACTAAAGCATGTTTCAAAGAGTCGAGATTTGAAGCTTCTTTGATCAATCTAAACCATGCACCTTGAAAATAAAAGCCATGATGAAAAAAAATAAAAACAGCAGCATAATTATTTTTTGATGTATATATTTAAGATTAAGGCAAGTTTTTTATAACAAAAAATCAGTCCCCAAATTCTAATCCCAATATCACATTCTACTTTTTGCCTATATCCCAATCTGTTTCACTTCATCTGTCCTCATAATGGAAAATGTTTCTTGATTCTCATTAACAATGAGTTGAAGTCAAATATGAAAACTTCAAGGAAAGTAATGAAGTTAATAGATGCAGCAATAGTGCATTTCTTTAAACCTCATCTCCAGCACATAGAATAATTACCTACTATAAACCTAAACAATCATTTAATAATTAGGCATTCCCATAAATCATTAGTAATAATATTTCCAAAGATGAAAACTTCAGGCCTCAAGGACAGTTAATTTACTAAGAAACCACTAACATTCAGCATCATTTGAGGTACTCTCAAGTTCCATTAAAGCACAAAAATGTAAACAACAATAGCACTATTCATAAATTGAAATCGCATGGTAACAAAGGAACAACAGACCTTGCGTGCAGCAAACTTGTACTTCTTAGCCTCCAAAAGTGCTAATCCTGAAGCACAGCGCAACTTTGCAATTGTAGTAGGGTCCAGTGCCTCTGTTGTTTGTTCCGCTTTGCTGACATAGCTCGTAACATGTGAGAACTGACCGATCTCAATACTGACCAAAATTGCATTTAAACACATGTGAATGATATGCTTCGACGTAGTGCAATAATCACGAGTGCGGACGTAGCTCTTAAAAGCGTCCCCTAGGGCACCATGAGCATAGTAAAAATCTCCGAAGTCATTGAACCCCATTCTGATACTTTCTTTGATCAAATTTGTCTGCAGAAAATCATGTCACATATGGAACCAATAAAAAGTCATAAATACAATATAGAAAAGCTTCTACAATGAAATTCATATCATCGTTTTTTTTCTGGAAAACTAAAACAGAATGCATCCCTAATAAATCCCCCCAAAGAAAAGTATGGTTATATTCTCCACGGAAACCTGGATGCTAAACAAGAGCTAACATTTGCACGAGATGTACAAAATGATAATTATATTAGAAATTGCATTTTAATATGCCTTCCATACAAACAAAACTTGTTTGACAATAATAACTATAGTCCATAGTATCAAAGTAGGTCATAAGAACCATCTGCCAAAGTTCCGCTAAGCACCCACAGTCAAAAAAAACCATATTAAGTAACTTTAACAAAAAAAAATCATATCCAGAGAAGTAATATCCACATCCTCACTGCATAGAATTTTGACAACGAACTCAAGTCCTCGTGAGCAAAATATGACTGTATCAAAAACTATAGCGAACAATGAAATACTCGATCAGAAACACATTAGACACTTGTATATCTATTCATCAACAGCAAAACATAAATAAACCTACAAAATCCAAGACTTCAAACTACATATGAACTAAAAATGAAAACGCATCTGTGACACTGAAACAAAAACCCATTATACACATTGTATTCACTCGAGACCAAGAACACATATAGTGATTCAAAGTTGTGTTCAGTTCAATAACCCAAGAGAAGATATCAATTAGCATTAAACTACACAAAACCCGAAACCCTAAAAAACATAACAATAGAAAACGAAGAGAATCAACATTGATTGAATCAAAATTACACTATTGAGCATTGATGCTCAGCTATCTACAGCGTCACACCACTCAAGATACTCAAATCAACTCAACTAAACCAATAAGGGGAAGGCTATATGAATCCACCTTTTCACTTTAGCTCCACTTACAGTTGAACTAGTGGTTAAATTAAAAGTAAGATATCATCTTCATCCATTTGATCACATTACTACAAATCCATCCCATATAGGGGCCAAAGGCCTATCAATGATCTTTAGACACACTAATTCTAATGTTAATATAGCAGCAAATACAATGCAGACAGCATCAGCTACTCGATCAGAAACATATTATACAAAGTCCATACCCACAAACACAGAATTAAAAACCAATACACCAAAAAATGCCGTAAAATTTGATCGATAACAGTAAACTTGCGTCTTATGAAGTCATGCACTCAAATAGAACATTAATAAATTCACAGAAATCCAAAACCTAAACAGCATAATAATCAAAAGTGAAGATAACCAATTGATTCCAACCCCAAAGGCCTAAAAGTCCCCAAACCCTAACAACATATAAATTCAAAATCATATGAGAACGAGCTTGAAATACCCTATAAGCATTGAGTTCATTCTCAAGCTTCTCCTTCCTCTGGTCGGCTCTCCGGTCAACGGAATCACACCAAGCCAAATTCATCTCGTAATTGGGGCCCAACCTTCCATCAATCTTCTGGACAACTTCACGGAACAACTGGGTATTCTCTCCTTTCTTGATTTCATCGTAGGCCATGCGAAGTGCCTCCAATTGCATCGGCGGCTGACAGTGGTCGGCGATGAAGAGAAGCCTCATGATCTTCGTTCGTCCACTGTAGAGACTCGCGTAAGCCTCGATGTCTAGTTGTTCTCCATTAATGACTGCCTTCGTTCTTTGCTGTTGTTCGTCGACTCCATTTGCGTAGATCTCGTCCATCATTGCTGTTGAGGCTTCTTCGTCCCCTTCCATTGTAGAGAGAGAGATTGGGGTTTTGGCCTTTGGGATCTCTGTGACTGCAACGAAGTGTGCAGAGAGGGGGAAGGAGAGAGTGTAGTGTTTTGGTATTGTTTGTAGGTTCTCTCCAAACGTTATTTTGTACTTGCTAGCCAGACACGCCGCGCGTTGCGCGATAGGGTTGGTTCCGACCGAATAAAACCCGTGATCCGTCTGAATTCGAGGTGTTGGGATAAAATTAATTCAGATTTTTTATTATATCGGATCAGATTTAGATTGATAATTAAAAAATCTAAATGAATCCGTCTCATTCAAATTAACCTAAATACATATAATCATGAGGATAAAAGTGAAATTAAGGCAAAAAAAAGTTTTGTGAGGACCTATTTTCCTGTGTTTTTATATTTATATATAGAGTTTTGTTAAAAAAATTTTAAATTTTTTTATTTTTTTTAATATTATAAGTACAAGATTTTAAAAAAAAAATTCTTTTACTTTTATATAGCAAAAAAAAAAAACCCCTCGTTATGTTTATTAAAAAAGACAATATTTAGATATTATTTTAAATTTTTTAGTTAAAAAAAAATTCGGGTTTGTGTTCCCGCACAAATTTAAATAATTTGCTCGGATTTTGATTCGGGTCAAAAAAATATAATCTGAATATATCGGGTTCGGGTCAAAATAGTGTATTTGGGTTCAGATACCTGACCCAAACACAGCCCTATTGCACGATATGTGTAGCGAAAATGAAATAGTTAAAAATAATTATAATTTAATATAATTTAAAAATAATAAAATTTTGATTATAATAAATTATTTTGATAAAATTTGTTTTAACAGATTTAGAAATATTTAAATTTTGCAATCAAAACAGATCAGATTAACTTATTTTTTAGATTTACATTATCTAAATATACTCAGATCGAGAGTTTTAAAAAAATATCTAAATTTTAAAAATAAAATGATGGGTAAAAATGATAAACAAATATTGAGTAAGGACGTGTACAAATTTAAATAACCTTTTAACTTATTCAAAGAGAGATTACATGTTAATCACATGAGAGAATGATCACATCCGTTAATATTTTTCTTCTATACTTAGAGTTAGCATTGAATGTTTATAAGATAATTGTATTTTTTTCATTATATAAACATTTGTTAACTCTATAATTAACTTAATATATAAACTAAATTATTGTTTAAATTAATGAAAAATTCGACATATACTAGTGACAGGGAAAAAAAAAGATTAACCACTGGAGTTCTAAAAAATGCCAACAAATGAGGTAAAAAAAAGTAATAAGTGAAATAAAAAAATAATAGAAATAAATAGATAATGATCAGTGGGATCAAAAAGGGAAAAATCTATATCGAAAAAGATGAAATATTTAAGAGAAAAGGGGGATAAAAAAGAGCAAGAATCTGAATGTAAAAAAATGTGGCCTTAAAAAAAGAGACGACAATCCGTGAAACAAAAAAAGGGAAAATCTATATTCAAAAAAGGGGAATGACTCAAACGGAAAAAAAAAAAAAAAAGACTGGGTCACAAAAAAGAGTAAGGACCTAAATAGAGTAGTGGAGAAAAAAAAAACCTATGTCAAAAAAATGAAGTATTTAAGGAAAAAAACCAAGTAAAAAATGGATAAAAAAGAGGAAGGAACTGAATAAAATATATATATGATTTAAAAATAAATGGATGACCATTCGAATGTGTCATGGACAAATGGGGAAAAAGAAAAAAGAGGGAAAAAACTATGTCAAAAAAATCAAAGAACCTAAATGTAAAAATGGTAAAAAAAAAAGAAAAGAAAAGAAAAGATTTGAATGAAAAAAAGGGTCAAAAAAGAGGAAGATTATGAATGAAAAATTTTTTTAAAAAAATTATGCTCAACAAATGGGGTTAAAAAAGGGGAAAAACTCATGTCCAAAAAAGAATGACCTATGTGAAAAACAAAACCGAGTAAAAAAATAAAGAGAGAAAAGACTCGAATAAAAAAAACTGAGTTAAAAAAAAAGAGAATGGAGTTGAATGAAAAAAAGACCCAAATGAAAAAATGGAGTCCTAAAAAATATAGAACGACCATACTCAAGATACCTTTTATTTTATACTTAAAAAAAGGTTTCCAAAAAAAAGGAGGACATGAACGAGAGAAAAAAAAAAAAAAAAAACATGTGGTCAGCAAGTAGAGCCAAAAAAACAAAAGGGCAAAACTCAAGTCCAAAAAAAGAAAAAAAAAATCCAAATGAAAAACAAAACTGGGTAAAAAAATAAAAAGAGAAATGATCCAAATAAAAAAGGGTCAAAAATAGAAAGGACTTAAATGAAAAAAAAAATGACCCAAATGAAAAAAAAAAAATGGGAATTGTGTTCAGCAAGTGGAGTCAAAAAAACAAAAGGGAAAAAACCCATATAAAAAAAAAGGTCTAAGTGAAAAACAAAATTGGATAAAAAAAAAAATGGGGTTAAAAAACAAAAAGGAAAAAATCCATGTCCCAAAAAATGAAGAATCTAAACGAAAAACAAAATTAGGTAAAAAAAAAAAAAAAAAAAAAAAAAAGAGGAATGACCTAAATGAAAAAATTAGGTAAAAAAAAAAAAGGACCCGAATGAAAGAAAGGTTCAAAAAAATATGGGACGACCACTCCCAAGTCGCCTTTTATATTTAGAAGAGTAGAGCAAATAAAAAAATGTGAGAAAGTTTTAAATATAAAAAATATAAAATTTTTTATATAAATATTAATTATTTTATAAAAAATAATGGAATTAATATCTTTTATAAAAAATTAAAATAATTTAATATGTAATTATTAATTATAAAATAAATAATATAAAAAATTATAATTATTAATTAATTTAGTATGTTAAGTGATTTCAAAAATAAGAAATATTTTGAAAATATTTAAAAAATGAGAATCGTTGGAGGTGAAAAGTTTCTGCATATTAGAGCTCCCAAATGCCTTATAATTTTCTTTTTTTTTCTATTTTTCTTCTCGAGAGATTGAATATTTACTTTTAAATAATAATAATAATAGGAAAAAAGAATAAAGAAATTAATTCACAAAATTTAATATTTTATTAATTTTAAAAAATGTGATGCAATCTGTTCTTACTCTTAAATAATCAGCAAACTGAAAAAGATTTTAGGATATTAATAGACATTTTTTCTATATTCATGTTATTATTTTTTATTATTAACAAAATTGTATTTATATATATTTTTTAAATCACCTAATAAAAGGGGTCCCCACTTCTAATCTCTTCTTTGATTTGAATGAGAGTGTAATATTTTATTTAAATAATTAGATAACAATATTTAATTATTTCACCTTATTTTCAATTTGTAAAGTACCAATAGAGTCTCAAAAGTTGGCCTAAACCTCAATAAAACAAAACATAAAAATATTATAATTTCTTTCCCCAAATTTTAATGCTAAGATATTTAAAAAAAAAATCATTATTTAGTTCAAATTTTTATTTTTACACCCTAATCGTATTTTGAATCACATGGTAATGCAATTTTAATGCCCTTTTTTGACAATGGAAAAAAAATTGAGATTTATATTAAGTTGAATTCTCGTTCTATTTATATATTTTTTATATTAATTATTAATTATATTTAACTTTAATTATTGAATAAACTATTGAAACTGATAATTAGATTGTTTTGTTTATCGTTTTTTCCTTCAGTATAGCTCACCGAAGACCATTTTTAAGAATGTTCAAGACTTTAACTATTTATAAATAGAATACATGAAATGTCTAAATCTAATCCATTATAATTACGATCAATAATATCTCTCTGTAGTCGATTCAAAACAGGCTAAAAAAATATATATACTCATCATTAAACAAGTTTCAGCCAAAATTCATAAATTATTAGAATTAATATCTTAAATACTATCAAATTTTAAAATATAAAACTGATTTTACCTTATTTAATACATTCAACAAGGTATTAAAGGAATAGAAAAACAAAAATTACTTCAACATAGTCCCTTAAATATCAATTTTCATTACTCTATCAACGTGGCCCCTATGATAGAGGGCTTCCAATTAGGGGTGTTTATCGGTTCGATTTTCGAATTCTTTGATTAATTCGGTTCGGTTAATTCGGTTTAATATTTTTTAATACCAAAACCGAAAACCGAACCGAATTCGTTTAAATTCGAAATTCGATTTTCAGTTTGAATTCGAATTGAATCGAAAAAACCAAATAATTCGATTTTGATTTTTGAGATCTAAATTTTCATATAAATCCAATTTAACCAATTTCTAATCAATAAAACAATGAATTTTTTAACTATTATTTTATTGCTTGCTTAAAAAAAGAAAAATTACCGATCAAAGTTTGCATAAAAAGAAAAGAAAATAAATAATAAATAATCAAAATAAATAAAAAATAAAATAATTAAAAACTCTAATTCAATTTTAGGTTCGAATTCGTATTAAAAATCTCAATTCGAAACTCGAACCGAAAATCAAATTTGGAATTCGGTTCTAACCGAAAGCCGATTCGAACTCAAAATTCAAATTCAAATTTAATTCAAATCGATCGGATATTCAGTTATCACCAAATATTATACACCCCTGCTCCAATGATGAGCCAAATGGACTAGTGTTGTTTCTCTGAGATTTTGATGTGCAACCCACAGGGAAACTCCAAGCGAGGTCCCCGAGCAACTTCCCTTCCTTTGACCCAATAAAAAATAATGATAATACTAATAATAATAATAAAAATAAAATATATATATCCCTTAAAAAGGGCTTCTGGAGTCACAACGACTACTCACGTGACCCCACTCACCCCATTCTTTCTCTCATTTTTTTTATCCGCTTTTTTTTTATTTCGCTTTTCTCTTTTTTTTTTATCCATATTTTTTTATTGATTTTGCTTTTTCTTTTTTGTAATCCGGGTTTTTTTTTAATCGAAATCTCTTTTTTTACGAAGTTCTTCTTTTTGTTTTTCATTTTTTTTCGTTCGTTTTTGTTCCTTTTTTTATTTTAGAACTCTGATTACACTTTTTTTTAACTCATGTGATCTCACTCTCTCTTTTTTTTTGTCCATTCTTTTTCATTGATTTCTTTTTTTTTTTTTTACAATTCGGTTTTTTTTTTCATCCAAGTCCTATTTTTTGACCAAGTTCTTTCTTTTTTCTTCACTTTTTTTTTTCGTTCGTTTTTGTCATATTTTGTATTTTAGAACTCTGATTCTACTTTTTTTTCTCATATATATCTATATATCTAAATAAATTCTTAAAGGGGATTTGTATGATCAAGTGTGGTCGTCAAGTCACTTGACCGTTCATAAACCCGTGATCTTACTTCTTATCTTTTTAAATATTAATATTATATAAATATTTTTTAATTTTTTAATTTATCTATATGTAAACTTAAAATGATCTTGTAGAGTCACGTGAATGACGACCACTCACGTGACCCCACTCTCTCTCACACCTTTTTTTTGGTTCACTTTTTTTTTCATTGATTTTGTTGTTTTTTTTTTTTTTTTGCAATCCAGGTCTTTTTTTTTTCCAAGTCCTTCCTTTTCCTTTTTCACTTTTTTTCTGTTCGTTTTTGTCTCATTTTCTATTTTAAAACTCTAATTGTATTTTTTTATATATCTATATATCTAAATGAATTCTTAAAAAGGATTTGTGCGGTCACGTGTGATCGTCAAATTATATGACCACACACGCCCGTGATCATACTCCTTATCATTTTAAATATTAATATTATATAAATATTTTTTAGCATTTAATTTAATATATTTAATGTTGAATAAATATTTAAGTATTTAAATTAAATATTTAATTGTTTTTGTTATTATAAATTTTTAAATTAAATATTAATATTTATAAATTTTCTTAAATTATTTTTAAATATCGTACAAATATTAATATTATATAAATATTTTTATCATTCTAATTTAATATATTTAATGTTAAATAAATATTTAAGTATTTAAATTTTTTTTCTTATAGATTTTGAAATTAAATATTAATATTTATAATTTTACTTAAATTAAATTATTGAATTTGTTTTTAATTTTTTTTTAATATTTTTATATTTTGTGTTACGATATATATTTTTATTTAAATATCAAATATATAAATATTAATATTAAAATATTTGATATTTCAAATTATCATTTGTATTATATAACTATTTAAATTTTAGATTTGATTTTAAATTTTTTATATCTAAAAAAATTTAAATTTAAATTAAATATTTATGAGTTTTTCACAGTTAAATTATAAAATATTATAATTTCAGATTAATTTTTTTCTTAAAAATCAACGTTTTCTTTTTCCTTTTTTAAAAAAAAACATTTCTTTTTATTATTATAAAATTACACATTTCTTTTTTTATATTTTTGTGGTTCTAAAAAGTGCACATGTAAGTTTATAACCCTTTAAAAAGTAACATTTTGTTTTTCTTTTCCCCACTTCCCCTCAATTGCGTGCTTCATAGTTCAACCGCATATTCTTAAAGTTTTTTTTTTCATTTCTTATATATTTTGGGTTTTTTTTTTCTATTTTTTTGAGTATTATCTATCTATCGTATTATTTTAAAATTTAGATTTTTAAATCTTTTACAATCGAAACCTCAATATATTTTTTTATTGTCTTAATATTAGAAATTTAATAAATTATAATTATTTTTAACTATTTTTTTCACGACACATACCGCTCAACGCGCGGTGCGTTCCCGCACCTGCTAGTCCTTTCATAAAAATGTCTTGAAGGGATCACTTACCTGGTATCAGTCTTGTGATTTAGAAAATCTTTTTATATTTTGCAATAATATTATTTTTTTTACTTGATTATGAATATCTAGAAGTTTAACTAATTCAGTTTGAATAGTTATGGAACGTGATTAAGGGGTTGATTTTATCGGTGTTTATTTTTTCATTTTCAAAATTTGAAATCGAAATTTTGATTAAGAGAATATAGTATTTTGTCATTAAATTCGGAGGTCATTAGTGCAATGATATTAGGGTTAATATAATTAAATTTTACCAGATTATTTCTGAGACACGAAACTTTCATATATTTGTTAGTTCTAGTTGGATGGTGTGTAGGAGTCATTTGGTTTCCCTTCTTCCAAAAAAAAAAAAAAAAGACCACAAATGGTTGTGATTACGTGGCGTTTCGGTCCATGAAGCTTTATGCAAAAATGCATCGTCTCTTTTGGAGGCTAAACGCAACGTTTGGCTTCCCTTCCGTAGAGAATTGAAACACATTGTTGGATTGGACTGATACAAGAAACAAAGCAGCATTTGAGTGTCTATCATCATCATCATCATCAACAAAATAATAATATTATTATTTATAATATTATTATTTATAGCAATAATATACAATATATTATATGTTTTTTTTTTTTTGCCTTGATACCAAGTTTGCCTTTTCGGGATTAGGGTTTCTTTCTCATCATTTTAAGCGGGGTAAATTTTCATATTGATGATTTTGCTCGTAATTAAAATAGAATAATTTAGAATCTCCCTAGTTTAATTTTATTTATTCTTTAAACTAGTTGTTTACAATGTCTCTCAATCGTTATTCTTTTAAAATTATTAATTAAAATTATTAAAGTCTGTAATGATAAATTTATTTAATATAAATAATAATTTATTAATTAGCAAATCAAATAAGCATAAAAATTTTATCCCTTCACCTCTCTTTGGTGTTTTTAGGAATTTGTGTTGGTTTTGTTCCTTTTCATTTTCTTCACGGTTGAACTCTGTTACCGGATGGATCTGATAGTAACAATAATAATAATAATTAGAATGTTAATATCGAAATTTGAAATCGGTCATAAGAGATAAATATTAGAAAAAAAAATATATAGATTTAATTTATACGGACTCTCCTACGCTACTCATTTCTATTGAAAATCATTTTCTCAACTAAACCCTATTACCATGTCTTTACGAATAACTTATATCCAAATTTTTAACAGTCTATCTCTACATCTTATTAAATTTTCTATATTCAAGTTTTCAATTCTCCTAACTAATCTGTCTTTAAGTTTTTTTTACACGTGTCTAAACCACCACATTAATAAATCCATTATCAAATTTGTGATTAAACCACTTTACCTGATAATATTTGTAATAGGCCAAATAGAGAATATAGGTTCATTTGTTCAGAATTATTAATCCAAATCACATTTTAGGTAATTCAGTCATTTCCGATCAGAATCAAGGGGGGGGGGGAATAACCCATAAATCCACAAGATTAAGTGGGTGTTAAGTACAAAATAATTATCCATAAAGCATCAAAGGTTAAAAGTCATCCCATATAATATTGCTCACAATTGTAGTCCATCTCTAGTAATATTTGATTTTTCTTCTAAAACTAAATGATGGTACTTCAAAGCTTCTTATTCTTCTAAAAAAAAAAAGAAAAAGAGAAGGGTAAGGTTAGAGAGCTCAATAGAACAAATCATAATTCATTAAATATTTATCTTAATTAGCAAAGAGAAATTATAGTTCCATTGAGAAAAAGAATCGCCATGCTTTTAGTAGCATGGCAATATTGCAATACAGATGCAAATATTTAGAAGACATTTTGTGTGAAACCCTATCAACCCACAAAAAATAAAAATCCAATGACCTCTTCAAGATCACAAATGCATATATGGGTCAAACCTTGAAAAGGGTTTTTGAAGAATGATTTTCTAGAACCCGACAAGAACAAGAAAAAAAAAATTATAAACATGGGACTGAAAAATTTTTTTTTGGGGGGGGGGAGATACTAATTAGAAGATGATTGATTTTGGTTTGAATCAGGAGCTGGAGCTGTCCAATACAATTTCACTGCAACTAAAAGCTTCTCTCTCTGAAAAGGACCATCTTCATGATCGACAATTCTGCTATCCCAATCGAATTCATCTATGATATCCTTGATTTTGACTAAGACATCGATATCGTCTCTGAAGATGACACAACCTTCAGGTCTTAAAATTCTGTCCATCTCTAACAATATATCTTCCATTTCACATCTACAATAAAATCAAGCATTAAAAAAAAAGGAACTAAATTGAAAAATTTTCTTGAAAAGTAATTAGAAACTAATCATTTGTGATGTTTACCTGCCATCATAGAGGGTGAAAACAGAATTGGCATGGATGAAGTCATATGTTCTCGGATAGGTTGACATTGCCTCACACCTTGAAAGAGCATGGGAAAAGAAAGGGTGTAACTATAAATAGTACATGAGATTGAAAATGAAATGCAACTTAGAAGGGGTGAGAAAAGATTTCCATGCATGGGGGGTGATCCCAAGGAGTGTGCACTTGGTAAAAGCAATAGGTGAAGGGTGAAATCATTTAGAACACCATGCTGATGATGCAGGGTGAAATCATTTAGAACACCACGCTGATGATGCAAAGACCATAAATTTATGATATGAGACTTGGATGAAGGTAAATTACAATAGGTAAGAACGAAAAAGAAAAATATATGTACCAGTTTTGATATGTTCCTATCAGTCCACGTTCATAAACAACTCCAAGAGTGTTGAACTTTGCCTCCACAGGAACAACATTCATGACCCAAACAGGATCGCTTATTAGGGCAGCAGCGAAGCCACCCAAGTAAGCATTCATGTCTAGCAAGTTACGGTATCTCCCAGGCTGTGCTAGCAGATTATTTAAGGACTTATAATACCACACCCTTTTCTTCCACAGCTCTGAGTCTGCTCTGAAGGTCTCTGCAGTGATTCCATTTAAGCTGCCGCTACTAATCCTTGGAGGGATTGCATGTAATCTCTCCGGCCATTTTGCCAATTGCCCACCAGCAACTTCCCTTATCTCTGATGCTTCTGGAAGTGGCGTTAGGCAAGTATCCATTTTGGTATACCTAAAAGCCAAGCAAGTATTCAGTATGAAAATCAAATCAAATCATTGAGCTAGTTTAAGTTGATGTATAAAATTCATTCCTATAATGCAAAGTTTGATATGAAAATCAAATTAGAGATATGAAAAATGTTCGTATACATGTTTGCATGTTATGTGATTCATTTGATCAAAACCAAAAACACTGAAGTGAAAAAAATTAAAATAAAATTTTGACAAATTAGTAGTAATACTGTCTGCATATAATATAATGTGTCATCATATGCATAAAATGTGTTGTATTAGAACTCTGCATATTATAGAATAAGATATCACAATTTACATGTCACCATATGGATAAATTGCATAATTTTGGCATATGAATATCACAAAAATAAACAAATACAACTTCAAAAAGGAAAGCTACTTTGGAATCACCTTAATTGCACATGAGCTGCACCAGCTAGTTGGTTTTGGTATCACCTACAGAATGTTAGTAACTAAAGGGGAATTCTCTTTGTTATTTTTCTTGGAGATCAAGTTGTGTTTTCTTTATTTTTCTTTTTCCTTTTCTTTGAAAGAAGATGCACATTGGAAGCAAAGCTAATCAAACCATGCTTTGAGACCTAAAAGTTGTTTGAAGAATGTTATGTGTATCACATGAATTAACGATCAAATGAATATGTATCAGGATATTTTCACCGATTGTTAATCAAATCATTAGCATATTTTGTTCAATTCTAGCAAACATATAGGATTTTGGTTTGTTTATTCGTTGATTTATTTGGTCAATATAACATTATTTAGAGTTGTTTAGCTCTACTAATCACGTTTTCTAAGTAACAGTGGAAAGACCTCAAGCAAGAAACTAAAGGCATGCCCAAGCAATATATAAAACGTGAAACATCTCATAGAAATGCTTGCAAACTACGTACCATGCCTGGTCAGGATCTTGTGCACTGCAAAACTGCGGAAATTTGAAGACCTTCCTATTGATTTTGCAGTGGATATGATTAGAGGGTTTCTGCCAAATAGCAAGATCATTTCTTTGAGTCAATTTTTTCCAGCATAGGCTTCTTGCAATGCTCTCAATCTTATCTTGTTCAGCTTTTAGATCCTCGCGCGCTCTCTGCCAACCCTTCCAATGAGCCTCCCAATTAATCGGGGGACCTGACAAAATCCAATACCCTCCGGGCCGTAAAATCCGATCAACTTCAATTAAGTAAAGTCCATCTGCTCCAAAATATGACTAAAATGGTTAGGACAAAATTTTGAGTCGAGTTAGCAATCAAGTACCGACATATTGAATAATGGATAGCTTAGAATACCATATTGGCCCCAAGGTATAAGACATCGCGAACAATGAGCCATGTCGAAAGCTCTGGAAGGATAGGGAAGTCTGTTTGAAGCCAGAATGCCAATCAATGCAGGAATTCCACGTTCTAAAGCAAATTGCACTTGAGCTTCATGTGTATCCTTCGGAGCAAATGACAGTGGTAAAATGTTCCTAGAAAGCAAGTACCCTCCCCAACTTGCAACCTACAAGAATTGAAAAACATGACAGATCAACATAATGCATATAAATCATCATCAAGATTGATCGCATGGTTAAGCCTTGTATAAATTTTTCTGGGTCAAGAAGGGGGCTAGGGCCCAAAAATGGAGGCAAAGGACACACACAAGGGATGAAGAAACCAAGTTCAAAGATCAACGGACAGTCGATCTTGGATGGGATGTTAGATCCCTTGACCAAGTCTTGGATTCGAAAATTGGGGATGAAAAAGACTTCCTTAAATAGAACCCCGCAAATGTCCGAAACGGATTAGTTGGTGCATAACTCCGATGGTACCAAAAAAAAAAAAAAAAACCAAACCAAGCTCAAAGCAAAAACTCAAAACTTTAGAATTTAGACAAGGAACCAAGCCCCTACGAGACCCTACCAACACTGGCGGGGAAGATTGCAAAGCTATGCAGAGATCGACTGCATTTCAATAAAATTAACTCTAATCATTTCCAAATTTCCAAATCTTGAGAACTGACACCATTTCTTGGGAAATGGAATCACATTTGTAGCCCAACATCTTAATTGGTTCTTATGCTTTATTTGGAAGATAAATTGATTGCAACCCAGAGATTGGATTGAAGGTCCATAAACAGCCCAATGAGCTGTGGACAAGCCTTTTCCCTGATTACTATATTCTAGCCAACTGGGACAAAAAGTAAATTTCCTTAGCATAGAAAGTTTTTTTTTTTTTTCTCCTAATTGGGAAAAAATAATAAATAGTTTAAAGGCAAGTTGGTAAAAATGAGAGGGAATCAACCCTACCAGACTGCATAAACTCTTTCCCTAAGCAACATATATGCAATGCATGGCTTAATGAAGAAGAAATATGAATTATCTTTTCAAGATACTTTGGTATTCTCTTCTCTTAGGCATCTTCTCCGTGGAGAAAAAGGACAAGTTAGAAAAAGTGTTCCTTCATTGGCAGTTCATCATCTTTGTCTTAAGATACAAAAATAATGAATATAAGAAAATAAAAATCAGAATCCTCTAATTGAATAAACAAAGGAAAAGAACATAACTCTCTCTCTCTCTATCTCACTCTCTCACTCAAAAAGATATTATAATGTGCTTCCTAAACCAAATGGATTCTCAGTTTCAATTAGGAAAACAAAATTAACCAAAAGAGGTATTGAACTATAAAATTGTTAAAGCATGGAAAGAGAATCTCATTAATGCAAATCAACCCATAATTCATCTCCCCCACAATAACACATTTTTGCAAAATTTTGACCCAAATTAATCACCAATCACCTACGACCAACCCCAAGCATCTCCCTAACATTCACCCACTCGACCACGCCATCTTAAGACCACAACCGGTCGGACCAAATCATGATAAATCATGTAAGCTGGGTTTGTGCTATTTCCTACAAACAAATGTAATTAATTTCTTCGGTTCAACTCCTAATCCCCCGAAGAACTCACATTTCAAACCAAACTATTAACAACCCACCAATCTAAATGTCTCTCCTCGTGGCAACCAGCTTAGACCTACTTAAACCAAAATTGGGTCAAACCAAATATTGGTGAATCATGTGAACCAAGACCATGCACTTTAGAACAAGTTTTACTATAATTTCACCAAATTTGTAACCATATCCAATAACCAGTGAACCAAAATTAACGACATACATCCGTAGATCCAATTCCTCCCCCTACCAACCCAATGAACCGGACCAACTAAAACCAAAGCACGGTCGAACCAAATCTAAGCAACCACATAAAATAAAATGGAATACAAAATTGGTAAAATTGTAAGCCCCCGGGCCCCCAACTTAGGACAAAATTAACCGCACATTCAAATCTCTTCCCTCTCCCACTAGTGCACCAATAGCAACCAGCTCAAACCAAACCCGGTCGAACGAGGTTCATAAAAAGAAGAAAACTTACCCCACAACCGGTATCAATGGCTGTCCGAACCGACCCATCTTTGAGATTAATTAGCTTCCCAATCTCATCGATGTAAGCATTTGCACCCCGAGGAAACATCGTCCCACCACCCGGAAAGCTGAACCGCTCTCCCTTAAACCGGACCCAATTCTGGCCCCCTTTTTCCACAGTCAACCATTTGTGCGGCACATTAGCGTACCAAGCATAGTCTCTGCTCTGCGGCCAAGGGAAGGGGGTTTTGTAACCGTACGGCGCAGGCACACGGCATTTCAGTTTACCCTCAGTCTCGTCGGGACAGTGTCTCTCTCTGTAAATCAGTCTCTCTCTCGGGAATTTCAGTGATCTTTGGGTGTCTTCGCACGGTGTGTATTCACTGTACTTGAGATCACAAACTGGGTATTTGTTTTTTTGGGTGAATGTTGATTGGGCTGATATGGAGACCTCTGCTTCCGCTGAGTGGTGGGGTGTGAAGTCGAGGGTAGTGATTGGTGACGACGTGGCGTTGATAGAAGGGATTGTGCAGGGGCCTGTGATTGCGTTGGAGGGAGTAAAGAGTTTGGCGGGGTGTTGCCAAATTCCGAAGAGGTAGGAGAGAGAACAGAGGATAACGACTGTTGTGATGTAATAGAGGTTGAATTTCTTCAATTGGGAAATTAGCAATTTGATTTTGAAGTGAAGGGAATTAGGAGGATTGCTGTACCACGCCATTGATGGGAGAGAGAGAGAGATAACGTGAACGTGTGTCTTGGGTTTACATTGAATTTTAAAACTGAGGACTCATTTTTCTGTATCTCTCTTTTGCCCTGCTTGAGAGAGAGAGAGAGAGAGATTGAAGTGGGTTCTGCTCCTTAAAGCAGAGGACTGTTTTGTCTCTCCATCTCTCTGATTTTCTCACCCTGTTTCCGAGAGAGAGAGAGAGAGAGAGAGAGGGAGGAAGAAGAAAAGTTAGGGAGACGATTGAACAAGTTTCTCGAATATTGGGGGTTTTGGTTTATTATGGGAAAAGAAAAGGGAACAGACAAGGATCACTCGCAGAATCACGCGCTTAGTACTCTCCTATGAACTGTATTTGGGTCTTTGTCTGACGTGTTCTTCTAAGTTCTTTCCTAATTCGTGTCGTGTGAGAATATATATTTGTGATGTGATCTTTGTTATTGCTGTCTCTCTCTCTCTCTCTCTCTCTCTCTCATATTTTTTTTCCAAATTAATGTTATTTTTCTTTATAAAACCTTTGCATCCGAAACCACAGATTTTTATACAGTCTGAATATAATATATATTAGGAATTTTAATTTTAGTAACAGAGCTCATAATTTTAAAAAATTTCTCCTCTTATTTAAATTTCCTAAATTAACATAATGACTAATAAACCCATGACAAAATTACCCTAATTAAGGATAAGTTAGAAAATAAAAGAAACAAAATATTAAATATTTTACAAAATAATATGTATTTGCAAAATATTTTTACGAAATCTTTGGGTTGCAATTTGATAGCAATAGACTCCCAAAATAATAATAATAATAATAATAATAATAATAATAATAATTTAAATGTATTGGCATGGCAATTTGATATCCATTGTGAGAAAAATTTTATAATTAACAAAATTTGGTAGATTTTCATATTTTTGGTGTCCAGCCTTCCTATTTTTCAAGTGGTCGAGAAAGAATCGTTCAAAATTAACAAAAGTAATTTATATTAAATATTTTTTAAAGTTCAAAAGCTTAAACCATTGTGTTAATATGCTTCATGATAAACTAAAATTGAATACACCTTATTAAAAATATAAAATAATATGAATATGATTGTGATATCATATTAAAGATAAAAATAATATAAAAATAATATAAATTCTAATATTGAATTGTTTCATTTTAAATATTACAATAAATTAGATTTATATAAAAAATGTATTATCATAGATATAAAAATATAAAAATAAGAAAAGTCAAATATATATATTTATATATATGATTTTGACACATGATATATTTTAACATTCTTTTTCAAATTCAACTCATCGTGTTATAATAAAAATGACTTAAATTTAAAAGAAAATATAGATTGAGTAACTAAAATTTTATGGGTGTTTTGGCAATGCTTAAGAGCAGTTTTCTTCAAAACTCTTGCATGAGCTCTAACTCTCAATTTTTTGGCTCTGGCTCTCTAGCTCTAGTTCTGGATTTGAAAGCACGTACGGGCATATAGTTAACTCTTTTGGAAAATGAGCTCGATACCATGATAAAAGAAAATAAAATATGATTTTGAAACTATTTAAGAATATAAAATAATATGAATATAAAAAATAGATAAATATGATTGTGATACCATATTTAAGATAAAAATAATATAAAATCTCACATTTCATTGTTTTATTTGAATTGTTATAATAAGTTATATTTATATAAAAAATCATTATCATAAATATAAAAATATAATAATATAATTATGAAAATATAAAAATAAGAAAAGTCAAATATATATCAAAATAAAATTAGTTTAACATTTCAAAAATATAATATATATTAATTTATTTTTCACGCATTTATTTTATTTGATAAATAATTATTTCTATTCCACACTTAAATTGGGTTATTTCCGTAAATAGGGTTAAAATTTTACAAAATCCAAGAAATGCGGTTTTTTTTTTTTCTTTCCAAAATAGTGAAGTCGACATTGAGAAAATTAACTTTAAAATCGACATTATAAAAATCGATTTCAAACTGTCCGTATTCCTCTGCCCAAATGTTAAAAAAAAAAAAATTCGATATGGAAGATATCGACTTTAAAGCTGATGTCTTTAAATGAGGGAGAGAGAGAGAGAAAATGGAGTATTAATGAGGAAATAGAGAAACGGAGGGGAGGGAGCAAACGAAAATTGATGTCTTTGATATTGACTTTGAAGTCGATATCCTCGATATCGATTTTTTTTTTTTTTTTTTTTTTTTACATTTGGACAGAGGAATACGGACAATTTGAAGTCGATTTTTATAATGTTGACTTTAAAGTCAATTTTTTCAATGTCAACTTCACTATTTTGGGAAGAAAAAAAAAATCGCATTTCTTGGATTTTGTAAAATTTTAACCCTATTTACGGAAATAACCCCACTTAAATTGATGGTTGTCGTTCAAAAAATGACACTAATTTTAATGAGCTAGCCTTGGACAATCACATGAAAGATTGATCAATTGAAACCCACGCTCACTCAAACTCGTTAAAAATACTAAAAAAGAATTCGAGTGCAAACAGCCTTATTTGATTTCTGTACGACATTCGATATAAATTTTAAAAATATATATTTTTATAATGAATAAAGAAAATTTTACTTGAAATTGACTATAATTCTAATATCAGTCGCAGGTGGCAAATTAATCATAATTTGCCAACATTGGACTACGGTTGTGCACAAAAGGACTGAATAAGGATGTCAACTTCTGGTCATTGTGACATGAATTTTTTAACTAATGTTACATGGGAGAGGATGAAGATTCGGCTCTCAATGCAATAATGAATTACACCCTTTTCTCTCTCCCTCCCCCAACGCCTACTCGGGGTAATATTAAGGATACTTACAGCATTACGCGATCAAAGTTTAACTCGAACTCGATCAAACTAGGCTTGGGCTCATGTAGCTCGGTATCAAGCTCGAACTTAAGCCTAACTATGTCAAACTTGATATCGAACTACCTAAACCCGAATTTGAGCCCAAATGTATCAATCTCGAAAACTCGACAAACTACCTGAAATTAATTAATTATGTTTTTTAAAAATTATATATAAAATTACATTTATTGGTATATTTTTTTGAATATATTACCTACACTACTTGATGATATTATCCAACGATACTACCTAATAACACTTTGAGTTCAATCTTGTACTTGGGAGATGCAAACTCGGGCCACACTACTTAACGACACTATCCGATAGCACTTCAAACTCGAACCCGAGATCAATAAATGCAAACTCGATGAGCTCCAGCTCCAGCTCACCCAAACAACACTTGAGCCGAGCTCGGGTATTGACACTGTCTGATTTGATCCGAATATCATAACACCCCTACCTCCCCCTTTCTCTTCTCTTCCGTTTCTCTGATCATAATGTTATTAAAATGATTTTTGATGGTTATTTTTGTTATATATATATATATATATATATATATATATATATATAATTATGAGTGAGAGAAAGAGAGATTATGTGTATAGGTTTTAAAAGAATATAATGAAAATGATTCCTTCATTATTGGAACGTTTCTTAGATTTCAAACTCACCATTAAGAATTATGTTCATATTCTTGATACAATGAAACTTATAGAAACTTTAGTATTAATTATATTATATAATATACCAACGGAAAGTTGTCATAGGTAAGGGCGTTAAATTTCTTAATCAAGTTTGAGTTCAAAATTTGAGAATGAAAAAAATTATATTAAGAAAGTTCTTTCTAAATTGAGTCAGACAATACTAAAATTGGAGTAATTGAAGTATAATTTCAAATACTAGTTAGTTATATAAAAAAAATTATATTACATAAATAATTCTAATACCAAATTCAATTAAATAATTAATAATAATCTACAATTTTTAATATAATGATTCTACTTTAAAAAGCATCATAATAAAATAATAGAATGATCAATCTTTTGCTTGGCATAAGAGGACAATTAATTGAGCTAAAGAATTCTAATTTTGTCTCTTATCACATATTTGCATAAGAGATAAGCCTACACATTAGTCATAAACTCTCGTAATTTAATCATACACGACAACCTAATCATGATTTGCCAACTAATTATTGATGCTATTGTTGAAATCTTTTCAAAAGTATGCTTTGTGGCTGTTGAAGAATGTTGAGATTAAATTTAACTTAATTTTTATATATTTGACATCTATTAATCAAATCATATTTTTCATTAAAAAATCATTTAAGTCACGGATATTAGAAGCAAAATAGAATAAAATAGGGGGTATGATAAAACAAAGTGAGGCAAAATGAAAACTTCAATAGACCTCCCATGATCATCATCTGCTCCCTCGTTAGTTAGAACGAGGTTTTCTCATATATCTTGCACTTCTAGACTAAATTATATTAATATGTTATGAAAACAGTCTATTAATTATAATTCTCTCTTCTAATCCAATGATTCTGAATTCAAATCATGATATGGCAAAAAAAAAATAAATTCCATTCATAAGTTTGAATGATTGATAAGACCATATGCTTTAAATGACCAGCTAAGTTGCACCATGTATCAGGGTGCAACCCATTGGTCAAAAGGTGATATTTTGTTCAAATATCTTTTAAGAGTAGAAAATTATAATGAAATCAATGTTATTTTTTATATTTTTATTTATTAAAAAGTTTATTTTAAACAAATTCATACAGAGTGCGAACCAAATAAAGAGCATAAAAACTCGAATCGAGATTTGTCTCATTCTATAACAACTTGAAATCAACTGACCCAAGGATGCAAGTTTGATGGTTGGTTGGAAAGTGGGTTGCACGTTTTGCTTGCTGCGCGTGAAATAGGGCTAAAGGAAAATCCTTAACTTGACGGTGATACTAAGACAAAGCGGCAATGCGTGAAATTGAAAACGCAGAGAATCTTCGTGAGAGTAGGGACTTAAGGTACCACTTTTTCCCATGCAAAAAGTAGCAACTTGGTTTACATCATTTTAATTATAATTCATTTTTGTTGATTTGATACGATCTGAGTTCTTTTTTTTTTTAAATAAAAATATATAAATTTATTATTATATGATAAAAAGATTTATTAGATTTGTTTTATTTCTTTACGGTTTAATTGATTTAATAATTAGATATTGATATATTTTGAATTTAAATATTTTAGATAGGAAAAAAAGACATACTTAGATAAATATGTCTCTTAAAGGTTTAATTTGAATTAAATTAGATTTATTGAATTCAACATAATTATAAAATATTGATAATTTAAATCAAAAAACTTATTTTATATTGATAAGCTCATCAGTTTGATTTGAGAAATTTATTTTTAATTCATTATTTGAGTGATATTTTATATGTTTTAAGTCTATTTTCTTTTACTTTGTAAAAAATAATCAAGTATTATTAATTTTAGTAAATATTTTTTTGAATAGAATGATAATAAGTTTTTTTTCTTGATTGATTAGTAGATTTAAACCTTTTTTATAATTAAAAAAATACATAGAATTTTCAACTTTGGATCATTAGACATGAGAAAGTTCCTCGGTCGACAAACGGTCAAGGTTAAAAGAATTTTGTTAAATAACTTCCTCTTTAGTTTTTTAAATATGAACATGGGAGATGGGGACTTACAACTACAAGGGTGGTTGATGCGTGGGACCCTGATCTCAGAATCCGCCATTGGAGTAAGTAGCTTTAATCTTACTTATTTGGTTTGTTTTGACTTTGGTTATCTAGGGCGGGTGACAACCTATGACATCCAATTATTTGCAGAGGAATTCACCCCATGCAATCATGAATCCTTCGATATTATTTTCCTCTTTTGTTTTGTGGGTAAATAGTAAAATTCTATAGTAACATCCCCATAAGGTTACATATTTTTATATATTTTTTTATAATCGATTGTTATCCAGATTCATATTTTAATTAATCTAATTCGATTATTATTGTAAATGAGAGATCTTATAATGTAATTTTTTTTATTTTTAAATTTTAAATCTGAAACTTAATTAAAATATTTAATATTTTTATCCAATAGGTCGAATGTCTATTGATTTTTATATTTTTAATTAGTGTACTAACTTGGAGTAAAAGTAAAACCCACACTCAATTATGTGGCTCCAAATCTCAAAGTTTTTTAAAAAATAATATGATTAACCCTCACATGCAAATTTCAAGTTGAAGTTTTCTTGGGGCATTTCACCTTAATTTTGGTGCTTTGGTAAGATGCATAAGTCATTCAATGAGTTGTGAAGGAAGAAAATCTCAAGTTACTAAAATCATGTAAAATAAACCAATTATTTTTAAAAAATTAATTGATTATTTCATTTTTTGAAAAATGAAGCAAGAGCCATCTCTCTTATCCACGAAGCAAGCAAAGAATCAAAAGCCAACTTGTGCTTGCTTTCAATTACCATATCCAAGTTAATTAGCATATGAAATACTCATAGCAAAATTAGAAATTTATCGAAAACACAAAATATAATATGCATTTAGAATTATAATTTTAGATAAGAATTTGAAAAATACTATTTGACACGAATTAAATTCATAACCCTATGATTGTTTTGGTAAAAACATATCCAAGTTTGCTTTACACATCTTAGACTAGAAGCCAAATTATTGGAATCTCAGTCCTTGTCAATAAAGGTCCAAAAATCAATGACTCATGATCCATGTTGGTATTCAGTTTGAAGGTACAGAAAATCCTTCCCTATGGTAGTAGTTAGAGTTCAAGTCTGATTGTGCTCTCTTAGTTGCCTTGAAAACAAGAACATCTAGCTGGATCTGTTGCATTATCTAAAGGAGGAAATTAGGGTATTAGCATGTGCTATTATTATTATTATTTGGTATAGATATATCTATTACCGACGGATATTGGGTTACTTGACTATTTCAACTCAAGCCAATATTTTTAAAATCGAATAAGTAAATAACTAGGCCAACATACTGGTTTATTGATTTATTGGTCGGACCGATCATACTATTTTACAAATCGGATGATATTATCATGATATCATATATATAATTTGTATATTATATATTTTAAAATAAAATAAAATCTGTATATCTCAATTAAAAAAAATGAATTTGTTTTATTAGTTACGATTTATATATTATATAATTTTTTTCTTAGAACCGATTTTTAAAAAATGAAACAATGAATTTGTATATTATATAATTTATATATTATAATCTTTTTTAAACCGATTTGAATGATTCATTAGTTTTATCGGTTTTGATTGATTTTAAATGGTATTGAACGGATTAAATCGAATCGAACTATAAAACGGTTCGCGATCGAATCAGTCACACTAACTGGTTCAGTTCAGTTTTAAAAACATTGGTGCAAGCACTATGAGTTTCATTTTAGGGATGGATTCTTTTAACGTTTGTTTTTCTATTTTCAAAAATCTAGTTGGAGATCTTGATTAAATGAGTTCAATACCCAATCACCACACTTGGACGTTGGTCTACCACATGCTATTATAAGGGACTTGCTTGAGTATTCAACCTTATTTTTGCCTAGTTAGCTCTTGCCTAACACATGCAAGGATTAAATTAGCTTTTTCCACATGTGATGTGTTAGTTATGGGTGCCCACGTGGAATTTTTTAAAATTTGAATTATGGGGTTATTGGGATAACAACCACTAACCCAATAACCATCCAATGTGATAACTCCCAATTCTCTCTCCAATAGTATTAGACTTTTGTTGTGAATAAAAGTGAACTTCTCCGATGGATTAAAAAGGCTGAAGGTTTGAGAGAAAATTGCACACAACTTGAGAAAATATTCTTTAGAGAGAGAATATAGAGAGTTTGAGAAAAATTCTGAATAAGAAATTTTTCGTGTCATTCTAATCGTCGGATTGAGGGTTGCGACATCATGACACTCTAGTGGTGGTTCGATTAATATCGTGATCACCATCCCGATCGCGAGATCCGATTAAGAGATATGTCAGACGGTTCAATCAATTTTTTTGGAGGCTCTACACGTCGAGGTATTTACCCTATACCCGAATTCATATTTTATTTGTTTTTGAAAATTATTTGATTGCTTTTGCTGTGCATGTAAATGTATTAATTCTAACATTGGTATCAAAGCAATTTTTGGATTATTAAAAATAATTTTCAGAATTTATTTTCAGGTATAAAAATATATGGTATAAAATTTGGGGTTTGGATCACAGATGAGTTTCGTGAATCCGATTATACCACTAAGTTACCCATGTTACGTAGATCACGAAAATAATTTTTTCGTAATTTTCTGAACACGTTTAGGTCAAGAAAATTCCGGTTGAAGTTTTCGATCGTGAATAGTGATCGAATCTTTCAACCCCAGATTTGTCGAGTTTTATGGCAAATCAATGCATGAAAATAGTAGATCTGTGATCCTTTCTTCATGCTTTATGTTTTGACATAAATATTGCATATTATTATTGTCGGAAAATGGGGTTTCAAAATTGACCGCGGAGGAT
Organism: Dillenia turbinata; assembly: GCA_037126225.1. Taxonomy (NCBI): domain Eukaryota; kingdom Viridiplantae; phylum Streptophyta; class Magnoliopsida; order Dilleniales; family Dilleniaceae; genus Dillenia; species Dillenia turbinata. Next base: position 23,316,864 of record JBAMMX010000021.1, read on the forward strand.
CGAAATTTTGAACTCAAAATACGCCGAGATTAGGGCGCGATTATTCTAAAAATCGAGTCAATGATGTTTTGAATAAATAGAATTAGAGATTCCATAAAAAAAAAATCCGATGAAAACGGTGCTGAAAATGGGTATTTTCAGCAATGGGGTTAAAAGATCTGGTTAGAGAAACCATCGGGCGAAGATGAAAGGATCTAACAATGAGGCGCGCGTACTACACGCATGCGGCAGAAGCGTGTAGTGCAAAGGGAGGGGCGCGTGCAGCTCACGCACTCTGAGGCGCGTGAGTCACGTGGCCGGTCCGAGTCGGTGGCCGACCCAAATCCAAACCCGACCCGCGAACCGGATCTGGGATCCGACCCACGCACGCTGGTGGCGCGCGTGTAGGCATGTGACCCGTCTGGCACACGCCAGAAGCTGTCCCTGGTGCCGGTGGTGCGTGAGGTTGTCTAGATTTGGAATTTTTCTAAATTTTGAGGGTCTCACATCCATAAAAGTGACTTTTTGTAGGTTTTTGTGTACCGAATCCTAGTCTGAATGGTAAGATGTAATTTCGGATTGTGGTGTATGGTGTCTGTTGATTCATATGCTCGTCTTGGGGTCTGTATTCGAATCATTTGTGTCTTGTTTATTCGTAGGATGTACAAAATGTGAGAATAAATATCGATAGTCACTGAAGTCTCAAAGACTGCTTGAAAAATTGTCGTATTAAATCATTGTAAGGGGGATAAAATTAAATGATAATTACGAAATTTTTCATCGGTAGATTCAGCTTATACTCGAGGAACAAGATCTAATTAAAATTCTGAGGTATGAGATGGTGAACTCCGGGGAGGGTACCACACCTCAGAGAGACGAGATTAGGAGACATTACGTGCATGGAAGAGGAATGATGGCCGAATTAGGGCAATCCTCCTGAGTAGCATGCACGATGATGTGAACCCAGTCTATGAGCAATATCCTATGGTTTTATCGGTTTGGCTCGTCCTACAAAGAGCATCGTGCTGCTCTTATAGATCCTGAAACGGATACTGACTTATAAGTTTAATAATTTATAAAAATGGTTAATCATATGATAATAAAACATTTAATGAAAATGTTGAGTATGATCGTCGAGTTGGGGAACATGAACGAACATATTTCGGATATCTTTTCTAATGCCAGGTATAATCCAGCTTTTTACTTAATTCATGCGAGACAATGAAAAAGTATTCGTACTTTTACTAATGTGAATAGGCACAGTGAGTTCAAGTAGGAGTATCTGGAGGCGTGTAGGCCATATTCGGGTCATGGTTACGCAAAAACATTACGTACATGGAATAGGAATGATGGCCGAGTTAGGGCAATCCTCCTGAGTAGCATGCATGATGATGTGATCCCAAGTCTATGAGCAATATCTTATGGATTTATCGGTTTGGCTCGCCCTACAAAGAGCATTGTGCTGCTCTTATAGATCCTGAAACGGATACTGACTTATAAGTTTAATAACTTATAAAAAATGGTTGATCATATGATAATAAAACATTTAATGAAAATGTCGAGTATGATCGCCGAGTTGGGAAACATGAACGAGCCTATTTCGGATATCTTTCTAATGTTGGGTATGATCCAGCTCTTTATCTGATTCATGGGAAACCATGAAAAAGTATTCGTACTTTTACTAATATGAATAGGCACAGTGAGGTCAAGTAGGAGTATCTAGAGGCAAATAGGCCATATTCGGGTCATGCTTACACAATGGAGTCGAACAAGGACTTCCATGGCACCAAATACAAATGGTACAAGCATGAGCAAAAGACTCGAGGTTCAGGTAAGAAGAAATCATTCGAGAAAACCAATAATAAAAGTATTTAAACGCAAGAAAGAGTTGGATAAGACCAAGGTGTAGTGTTACATCTGTAATAGACTTGGTCATTTCGCTCATAAGTGTTATGAGCGGAAATTATCTTTTTCTTCTTTACGTGGATTTAGATGTTCAATGTTTTCTCTCCTTCGTGGATTGTAAACACAGGAGCAACCGACCACGTAGCTTGAGATAGAAGCGCTCATATATAGTTCCGCCAAGTGAGTCATTGAGTAGGAGGATTTACATGGAGAAACGGAGTGTTTGTCAACATCAGATGGAGTAGCACTTGCAAGTTGGAATTGCAAAGTTGCTAAACTCTGTATGCTTTTTATGCTCCGAATGTTCGACGGAACTTGATTTCAGTCTAGGATATGCTCTGTTAATTTGAAAATTTTATAGCTTCCATTAATTACGATAATTCATTGATTGATTTTTCTCTGGTCCGTAAGGGACTATATGCACTGAAAGTGATTCTTTTGAATGATATTTCTTGTTATCCTCTTAGTATGAGAGAGGATGAACCAGTTGGCTGAGAGTGGTCTGTAAGGTCCGCTAACCAGTCTTACCTAGATGACAAAGTTACAAGAAAATTATTCGACATTGCAATGAGAGCTGGGACTCCATTGTAGTTGGTTCACTCCGATATCTATGGCCTTATGAACATGAGAACCTGAAATGAAGTTGGGTACTCTATTGCGTTTATAGACAATTACCTATATTTCGGTTACGTCTATTTGATCTCGCGCAAGTCTGAGGCATTGAGGTGTCTCAGGAGGTTATTAGTGAGGTTGAGAATCAGTTAGACTTGAAAGTAGAGACTCTCAGAACCGAGTAAGGGCGCGAGTATTTATCTGAAGAACTCTGTTTCGAGAAGGGCATTACGAGATGATTGATTATTCCTCTACTCAGTGGAGTAGAGTAGCCGTGAAGAGGAATAGGACTTTGTTTGAGACGGTGAGGTCGATGACAGCGCAAGCTAATTTGCTAGTTTCTCATTGGGGAGATGCGTTATTGGTTGCAGCCTATATCCTCAATCGTGTTCCATTGTAGTCCGCAGTCAGTACTTCATATGAGTTTTGAAAAAGGAGGTAGCCTAACCTTAGCTACTTGAGGTTATGGGGTTGTGCTGCGTATGTTCATTGTTTCTCGCATTTACACGACGAGTTAGGACTGCGAGAAAATAGTTATATTTTTATGAGATACTCGAAACACTCCAAGGGGAATGTGTTTTAGGTGAGCATACGAACGACACTTTCACTAAGATTGAGTCTTATGATGTCGAGTTTCTTGAAAATGATTTTCCTATGAGTGGTGAAATCAATTGGGACTTTACCTTCTATAAGAAGGATAAGTCTAGTGGTTTAGTTGCTCCTAGTGGCGGGACCTAAGAATCAATTACGGATCTTAGTTCTAGTGGGAACGATTCATCTAGAGGTGAAAAGGTTTCTCCTCCTCATAAGAGTAGTTAAGGACGCGTACCTAATTGTCACTTCCCGATTGAGGAAGAGCTCTCAGTATGACTCTTGAGAATTACGAGAAATCTTATATGGTCTTAGAGACTCTTGAGAGTTCTGTGAGAGACCATTGGTTAATAGTCATGGATGAGAGAAGGAGTTGATGAGAATCAACGGGATCTGAGATCTAGTTGATTTACCTGAGGGTAGTAAGGCCATTGAGAATAAATAGATTCTCAAGATCAAGAGAAAGGCTGATGGATCGGTGGAGAGGTATAAAACCCGTCTGATAATCAGGGGTTACTTAGATTGAGGGCGAGATTACCTTGATCTGTTTATTTTTAGATATTGTCGTAGACATGACATGGATCTGGAGTGAGACTAGATGGCCGTTGAGACTGTCCTCCTGAGTATGAGCTTTTGGATTAGGAGATCTACAAGGAACATTCATATGGCTTTATTCTTGTAGATAAGAATGATAAGGTCTGTTGACTTCGTAAGTCGACATATGACCTTAATCATCAATCCAGATAGTAGTACTTAAGATTTCATGAGGAGGTGATATCTCACGATTTCGTGATGATCGAGAATGATCATTGCGTACACCTTATATGTTCTCATGATTATTTGGAGATCATATCTTTGTGTGAATGACATTCTGTTGATTGGGAATAACAGTGAGTATCGGATGATCACGATGACGTGGATATTGTCGAGTCTTGATGTGAAGGACATGGGTGAGACTCAGTTCTTCCTCGAAATTAAGATCCAGAGGAATCGCTCGAGATAAGTGTTGACTCTTTCACAGGAATCCAACATCAATGGAATTCTCAAGCGCTTCGAGAAGATTGACTACGATCGTAAAGATACTTTTATCGCTAAAAAGTTAAAACCTAATTCTTGATATATGCCTTGTGACTTAGAAAAGAACAAGGGAAATGAATAGAATCCCTTGTTCCAGTGCACTGAGTGGTCTGATGTACGCAGTGTTACGTACACGATCAGATATTTGCTTTGCAGTAAGTATGATAATTAAGTATCGATCAAATTCTAGAAGGGATCACTGGAGAGTAGTTAAAGGATTTCGAGATATCTCGAGAGAACTGCAAACCTCTCCTTGTGTTACGGAGGAGGTGATTTGCATTTTGTTGGGTATTCAGATATCGACTGGGTTGGTCATCTGAATGTATGCAAATCGATATCATGCTTTGCTATTTTGAACTAGTAAGAAGCAAACCTGTATATCTCTATTTACGATAGAGATTGAGCTTACGAAATACTCAGTGGCAATTCAGGAGAGTGTTTGGCTCTGGAGATTCCTGGATGACTTAGAGATTGAGGTGGATAGTGGGAGGCTAGTGATGATTTATTGAGAAAATCAAACCGTTCTTGTCCACACCTAAGACCCTAAGTATAAGTAAGTCCAAACACATTGATACCTAAACCACGTTATGAGAGACATCACCGAGAAGGGTGAAGTGACCAATGAATTACACTACTATACAGCGTGTTAGCTGATTCCTTCAATAAACCCATTGTGAGAAATTTATATATGAGATATATGAATCATTGGGTTTGCGTATAGATTGACGTTTCTCGTCTTGTACTGATGCTTATTATGTTGTATATATATGACATGTGTGCACAATTAAGTCACTAATTTATTTATTGCACTATTTTAATTGTCATATATTTTGCGATTTACTGTGATAAATGATATGTTAGGCAGGCGTGATCGACTCTCACACACGAGTGACCATCTCCAGCTCTGAGTGAGCGGAGATGAGACAGTTACTAGTTGTAAGAGACTTTGAGAGTGACCCTAGTAGAACATAAGTCGCCCTGATATGTATTCAGGATGAGGTCATACGTGATATGACCGGCATGAATGTATCTACATCCATGTTGCCTGTAAATAGTCAAGTTTGAAATCTCAAATATCACCTGCAACTAATGATATTGTCTCTGAGATATTGTCTCTGAGATCTCTGGGTAAAATTTTATGTGTAGACTGAGTGCCATATCTGTATAGTGTTAGAGAAATCTGATATATGCCCTTTGAGAGATGAATGAATAATACTGTGGCACGCGTTTCATACCGCGTGTGATATGTCGACCAAAGATAGTGGGAGCATTATTTGAGACATTGGCATAATTTAGATCCATGTTCTCACTGTGTGAGATCCGAGATTCATTGGGTGGGATCTCTTGTACCCTTATCATTTTCGATTGTTTCTAGAAGTCTCAACTTAGTGTTTGCTATTTTAGTCTGTTTACCGATAATCCGGAAAATAAATTGAACTTTGAGGGACAGATATAGTAAAACAGCTGAATTGAGGCCAATAGATTCGAGTTTGGAAAAAAGAAAACCAATTGACATTACATTATTGTATTGTATTCACCAGCATGCCTATCCATGTTGGGATGTAAGCATAATAGTGGATACACAATCGAGCGTTTATTAGGGATTACTTTTGATGAAGAAAGTAGTTTGATGGATGTAATTAGTCTTGTATTTGGGGTACAGCGAGTTCTTTTGATACTAACGATGGCTTCTCGATCATCCTAACAGGTGCATCGAGAGATTTTGCTTGTAGGTGTACTCGTCGGTCGCACGACGCCCAATCCTGTATGAAAGTCCAGTAGGGTGATGTGTGAAAGGTAGCATGAGTTTTGATCTTCTGACGGACGTAAAATGCCTTCGTGTGCAAATGAGAGATGTTCGTTATGGGTGCCCACGTGAAATTTTTTAAATTTTGAATTATGGAGTTAGTGAGATAACAACCACTAACTCAATAACCACCAAATGTGATAACTTTCAATTCTCTATCCAATAGTATTAGACTTTTGTTGTGAATAAAAGTGAATTTATCCAACGGATTAAAAAGGCTAAAGATTTGAGAGAAAATTGCACACAACTTGAGAAAATATTCTCTAAAGAGAGAATATAGAGGGATTGAGAAAAATTTTGAGTAAGAAATTTTTCGTGTCATTCGGATCGCCGGACTGAGAGTTGCGATGTCGTGACTCAGTGGTGTGGTTTGATTAATATCGTGATCACCATCCCGACCGTGAAATCCGATCTAGGGATATATCGAACGGTTTGATCAATTTTTTGAGAGACTCTACACGTCAAGGTATTTTTCATATAGAATTCCTATTTTATTTTTTAAAAAAATCGTTTGATTGTTTTTGCCGTGCATATAAATCTATTAATTCCAACAGGATGTTTGTCCCTTGTTTGTACTTTAAGCATGGGCGTGGGTAGCTCGTGTACTTCATGCACCCGTATGAGGCCGGTACTCGCGAAGCTTCCACGGTGGATTCAAAGGTTTAGTTTGGGACGTAATTTACTTACATCATGCCTAGGTGTCGTGGTGTTTGGGCTGGGCCAATGGTTACTTGTCCAAGCATCCCTGGGCTCACGGGGTCATGGTCCACACACACACGGCCACCAACCATATGCAAGAAGGCTACTACTCGATTCCTACCGAGGAGGATTTATTGGCGGGTGTATCAATATGCCATTGCCTCCTATCATATTATAGTTTTGAATTTCCATATTAAAAGAAATTTAAATATAACTCTAATACCATATAAAAGTTTGAGAACAACATGAAGATATAAGTCTTAATACTTATTATTTCAATAAAATATTACAATATATTGAATTTATATAGAAAACTTATTATTACAAATATGAAAATAAATATTACAGACATAGAAATAAAAAAATCAAATTTTCTCTGATTTGATTTTGATATATGATATTTTTTTAAATATTTTTAAAATATATTATATATTAACATCTTTCCAAATTTAATATGGTATAATAAAAATCACTTGAATTTAAAAGAAACGATAAGCATATACTTATGTGGCTGAAGACGGATCATGGATTTTTTGGATACGTGTGACGTATATTGAAAAATAACTCTTTTTTGTGCAAGTGCATATTGAAAAGCAAATTTTTCTGAAACAAATCAAAATCTTATAGAAGCGTATGCGGGCACATATTGAAGAGTAGGGTTTTTGAGAATGGTTGTTATAGTAGCACATGTCCTAGACAAATCATCTCGACTTTGTTAGAAAATATTGGAAAACATTTGAATATAAAAATAGATAAATATGACTTTGATACTATGTAGAAATTGGAAATCAATATAAAGATATAAATTTTAATATTCTATTGTTTCAATGAGATATTATAATATATTGGATTTATATAGAAAATTTATTCTTATAAATATAAAAATAAATATTATAAATATATAAATAAGAAGGTAAATATTATTAAAATCGAATCATTAATTAATTTGATATTGATATATAATATTTTTTAAAAATAAAATTATAAGATATCATTACAGTAAATTGACTCTAATCGCAGGTTTCGGTCAAGAATGGTTCTGAAGGGGCTCAAATTGGTGACTTCAGTTTTATGTATTTTGCTTTGTTTTTTTTTTTTTTTTAAAAAAAAAATCTTTATTCAAAAATTCGATTAATTCATTTTGAATAATTGTGGAGTCATATTTAAAGGTTACCCTTTAAACTTGAGATATTAATTAAGGAAATATAGTAAGAATTATCTCTCGGTGGTTGTTTTCTTCATTCTCAAAATTTAAACTCGAGATTTTAATTAAAGAAATATAATGTTCTGTTATTAAATTCACAGTCGTGGTGTATTTTGATTTGCTTTTAAATGGGAAAATATATGTTTATTTTATTTTACTCTGTATCAACCCAAACTTTTAAAAATCAATGATATTATATTGGGTCTAATTTAAATTGGACATAGAATCAGACTGCAGTATTTCTCAGATGCACTCCTCCCCCAAACACAGAGATACAGACATGATGGATTATTGCCAACCACTGGGGATAAGTCGATGATGATGCATGGACTCGAATCCAGACGAGGGAGGCTTGGCTTGCTCTTATCATGATACGTATCCAACTTTGTCTTGATTTCTATGTTGGAACATTTATCCCTTCAAATATACTAAAACTAGCATAAAGATTGCAGGCCACTCTTGTCTGCTTCTGCACAAAATAATCAAAAAATATATATATTTTTTGTATAACTTTAATAAAATTAAATTTATTTTTATCATAAAGACCAGTGGTTCTCTTAAATTCTAGTATAAACTTAGTAATAGATCAAACCCTTTGTTGTTGGTTTAGCAAAAGCAATGAGAGAAGATCGATCTTCGGTAAAATATTAAATTATTAAAGTGCTAAATCAATAATTAAATTTAGAGTTCGAAATTTAGGAACGAAAAATATATATATATATTAAGAGAGTCATCTTTTAAATAAAATTTTATAAATATTTGAATCGAACTAGTTAAAAATGGTTCCGAATATCATGATATATATATAAAAAAAAGGAGAAATGTCTGGTCGAAGTTGTCCGATCATCCCGACCCGAGGATACTTGTCCAATCATCCCTGGGCCAATGGATCCCCGTCCAACCATTCCTGGGCTCACGGGTCATGGTTCACGCACAGCGCCACCACCCTTTTGCAAGCAGGCCACTACTCAATTCTTTCCTGAGGAGGATTTTTTAGCTAGTGCATAAATATGTCATTGCCTCCATTCAGATTATGATTTTGAAGTTCTATGAAATAAATTGTCTTATCAACAATGGTTATTGTGAAGCGAAGGGACTCAAATTGGTGACCTCAGTTTTATGTATTTTGGTTTGCTTTTAAACAACCATGGGTGGATATATTTTTATTTTGTTTTACTTTTTTATCGATCCAAACTTTTAAAAACAATAAATTTATATTGGGTCAAATTTTTAAATTAGATATAGACCATAAATATCGATATCAAAATTTAAAATTAAGATTCAATTTATTATTATTAAATTGTAATGTTTATGTACTCCCACGGAAAGAGGAAGAGATACATGACGGATTATTGCTACTATTAGGGATATGTTGATGATGATGCTTGGACTCGAATCCAGCCGAGGCAGGTTTGGATTGCTCTTATCATGATACGTATCCAACTTTGTCTTGATTTCTATATTGGAACAATTATCCCTTCAAACTTGCATAAAGATTGCAGGCCTGTTTGTCTGCTTCCACACAAAATAATCAAAATATTTTTTGTATAACTTTAATAAAATTAAATTTATTTATATCATAAAGAATGGTGATTCTCTTTAATTCTAGTATAAACTTTAGTCATAGATCAAACTAGTAGTGTTTTTTTTTTTAAACAAAAGCATTGAGAGTGGTGTCAAGGGTCTTTATCACTCTATCTCTTGGGTACATCTTAAGCGGTAGAGTCTCTCTATTTTCATCCTCTTTTCGTCAGTTTAATGTTACTTGATTACATTTTCTTATTAAAAAAAATGGTCTCTATAATTTTTTTTGACCGATTTTAAAATTTAAAATTAAAATTTAGTTTATTGTTATTGTAGAGTCATTTCTAAGGTCAGTTTTCTCATAGTGATAGTTCTATAAAAATACCAAATAATCATCAAATTCTTTATAATTCAAAATTTTGGAGCATATTTTTATAAATAAATTTTGGGGGCAAATTTTAATTCAATATCCGAATTAATAACTATGTCTGGTTTTTATTTTAATATTGGCCCGACAGAAGTGGGACATTAAAGTTGATTGATTAGGAGTGGGATTAAGAAGACAACAATTCCAATAGATTATAGATGGGTATTAGCAATTTGCATATAGATCATGCCTTGCTAGGCAAATTGTTGGGCCACATCATTCTTATCACATTAGAATCGTTTGTAATTTTTGATTTGGATAAGATTTGAATCAAATGGTACGTCGGATTGTGTATCATCTCGTTACATTGATAGGAGTAATGTCGTGTATTAAAATTTAAGCCTGTGTATTATTTTTTTGAGTAATACTGTATAAATTAAATAAAATTATTATTAATTGGATTAAATTTTATATAACAGTTTATATTAATAAAAAATTTTAAAAATTCAAATCAAGTAATTTTAAATTAAGCAAAAAAATTAAAATTAAAATGTAATATTAAAAAAAAAAGGACGAAGAGCTTTGCCGGGTTCATGAAGCACCAACATGGGTTAGCCGAGAAACCCTTGACCCAATCTCCGAGACCGCACTAGGCTTTGCCCTAGCCTGCTTTCGCTTATTTTGAAAATCTTTGGGCGTGTGGGCGGATCCCACCCAATCCAGACTCGGGTTTTCCCTAGACCAGCTGGACATAGTTGGACCAAATAGTAAATAGGTTGGAGAGCACCAACGTTCTATGATGAGAGTGATCGGACATTATATTCGATTAGCTGATATCTCGATTTTGAACGTTGAAAATAAAAAATGGGGAGAGCGTTGAATCCACGCGCCAAAGTGAAAGCGGCCATAGGATGATTTTCGTTATAAAAATCCTCGATACAGGTAGTGGTGTTCACTGTTCGAATAAATCCATTCACCCGTTATTAGATTCGGATAAATAAAAATTAAATTAGATGAATAATTTCGATCGATTAAAAATTTAGATAAATAGTTCAAATATAAAAATAAAAATTTTTATTCAGGATTCATTCAAAACCCGAATAACATATTCTCATATAACATTTAATGTTTAATTAAAATCTAAACCTTTTAACCAAAATCATTAAAAAAATTTTTTATATTATATGATTATTCAGATAAATAAAATCTGAATAACCTAAATTGAATAATATAAATTTATTTAAATTTTATTTTATTCGATCTAATTTTTTATTAAATTAAACACCTTTCAAAATCTGAATAATACCTACCGAATAAACCGAAAAACTATTTATCCGCCAAATGAACACCCTAAAACGGATAAGATCCTCGGCGGTTCCAACTCACCCGGTCATTTTTTTTCCCCGTACTTTAAATATTTTTTTTATTATTTTTTAATTTTTAAAAGGCAACCAAACAACAACGATAGAATAAAAAACCATCCACTTCTCTCTCTCTCCTATGGGGGCAGGAGTCTCGGGTTTTGCAACAGAATCCGACGACGGAGTCTCGCCGTCGATGAAGCCGAAACTCTCCGACATACCAGAGAGTTGTATAGCTTTGGTTCTAATGTATTTGGATCCTCCGGAAATTTGTAATCTCGCCAGATTGAATCGAGCTTTCCGAGGTGCGTCTTCCGCTGATTTTATATGGGATTTGAAGCTTCCTTCCAATTATAAGTTTTTGGTACACAAATTGTTCGATGAATGTGGCCTGAGTGAATTGTCTAAGAAAGATGTTTATGCCAGACTTTGTAGACCTGTTCAGTTTGATGGTGGCACTAGGGTACAATTTGTTCTCTCTCTGTCTCTCTCAATTGATCTGGCAATGCAACTAGATTAGAAAAATTTTAAATATATGCGTTTTGGAATGGTCAAGAAATCGTTTCATTTCTGGGGTTTGTATCATTGTTCAACGATTTGTTCATAACAAATTTAGGATAAAAAAGGCTTTTTTATGGGCTTATATGTCATTGTTTAATGTCAGAAGAAAATTTCAATATGGAAAATAATATTTCTTTTATGGGATTGTGTAGGAATTGTGGCTGGATAAGAGTACGGGAGGGGTTTGTGTTTCATTGTCATCAAGGGCGTTGGCTATTACCGGAATTGATGATCGGAGATACTGGAATCATATTCCTACCGATGAGTCAAGGTTACATTGGTTTCCATATTGAAGTCTTCTTAATTTCCCACCTGTTATCCTAGGTTAAAGGCAAAAAAGATAGTTTGATGATACTAATGTCGGTACAAACAATGATGGTCAATGGTGAATCAGATGATACAATATAATGAGCACAGAAGATGAGCCTTTTGGCACAGAATTTAGGGAAGAATTCCCCTTGAAATAAATTTCTGGAATCAGGGTGTTTATTTTACGGTATCCAGTGAATTTGTTCCTTGTGGATATGGTGAATGAACAAATGTTTAGGTAGAAACTTGTTTTGCTAACTGGGATGTTAAGGTTTTCTTATTAATTTTCTAAATTTCTCGTACTCTTTTGGTCTTTTATGATAAAATGATTGTTTGTAATGAAGATTGGGTTTGAGATTTTGAATCAGATGGCTCTGGTACCATGGAAATTGGAATGTTAAAAGTATAAAATAATTAATAACACCTTCCTCTATAGAGCTTGAGCTTTTGCTATGTGTGGTTGTTTCACAAAATTTAAATAGTATCATAGTGTCTTGAATTGGGATCATGTTAGCCTCTTTTTCTCACTCCCACCAACAAAAAAACAAAAAAAAAATCACTGCAATTGGACATTACCCACGTGAGGGGAATGCTAAACAAAGTTTGAGCTTTTGGAATGGATGGTCATTACACAATATCAAGATAGGGCTCCATGATATTAAGAAATTAAGGAGAGCAATATTGGATATTCCATGTGAAGAGGACTAGTGAAGCTAGACAAGTCGTATGAAATATCATGGCGTAGTTAAAATATACGAAACTTGTGACTCTGACACCCTTAGATGGGAGCCTCTCCATAATAAATTCTTTCTCTGTGTGTGTGTGTGTTGTTCTGCCTGGGTATCGACTATTGAGAAGGCATTACAAATTAATGAACTCTAATTTTTTTACATTTAGATTCCAGACGGTGGCATATGTCCAACAAACCTGGTGGTTTGAAGTGGGGGGAGAATTTGAGTTCCAATTGCCAGCTGGGACATATAGCCTATTCTTCAGACTCCACCTTGGAAAGCCCTCAAAGAGACTAGGGCGCCGTGTTTGTAACACTGAGCATATCCATGGATGGGACATAAAACCTGTGCTGTTTCAACTAACAACATCAGATGGTCAACATGCCGTTCACCGGTGTTATTTGGACAATCCTGGAAACTGGGTCAATTACCTCGTGGGAGATTTTGTTGTAGAGAATCCCAACACATTGACGAGGATCAAGTTTTCAGTCACCCAAATTGATTGCACTCACACAAAAGGCGGTGTCTGTGTGGACTCCGTCTTGATCTGCCCATTTCATTGCAGAGACAAAAATCAATCCTTGGTGAAATAACTATGCCGAGGTTGGTTCAATAGATTCATAACCAGTCACTGAAAGATGCTAAGTGGAATGTTAATTCGGTAGTGTGCAGGCACATACATGTGGCAGCTTATGTAGGATGAAGCTATCCTCTTTTAGGGCATCATTTTGAAGTTGCACGGTCTTTCAAAGCATTGTATAGATGTTTTTTCAGTTGGCTTGGCTCAATGTCTCAGTTTTGTATTCTTTTGGAGTTGGAAGTAATAATGATAACTGGTGGTATTCTTGTACAGAAAATTGAGTGTATTTGGTGCATCATTGCAAATAGATGCCAATTACAGGGTAGCTCCTTGCTAAATTTTCTTCTTTTCACTTTTCCTTTTTGGGTGAACTCCAGGGAGTGGTTTGAATGTGCCTTTTTCTTAACACAATAGGCAAAATCACATTCTTCTTAAATGTTAAATTCAAAGTAATCTTCTGCATTTCTCTGCCACATACAATTTGTAAACTTCCTATCCAAATCCCTTTTGTCCTCCACCAATGTCCCTGGTCTGGCAAGGTAATCAACAACTTTCTTATACTTCTCAGGGAATGAGAAGAACATTATAAACATAATCTGGTGTTAAACATTCTTAGGCGCGGTTTGGAGTCAGTGGAGGGTCTTTCAATAGGAAGAAAAAATGATATTAAATGAAAAGTATAATACCCACTTAACACTTGTTTATGCAAAAATTCTTGAAAAAAATACTTTTTATTATATATAATATATATTTTTATTATAACATGAATCGAACTCCGAATAATAGAATCAGGACTATCACCTTGGGAATATATATAATACCTCTATGTTATAATTACAAAAATACTATAATCAGAAACATTAATATTGCGAATTATATAAATGGTAGGCAAAAAAGAAATAATAGTAAAATAATCGTAACAATAACACAAAAAAAAATTATAAATTAAATACTAATATTTCACAAAATAATTATATAACATAATATAAATTTGGGACACTCAACAATACACAAACAAACAAACTTGAAGGATCAAGGACAATCAACAAATACCAAGCTTAAGCTTAAGCGAGGACAAACTCACCTTAACTCATACAAGGCATGTCCATACCTATTTACACACACACAAAGTCCGTGGATTACCTAGGCTAGACAATACAAGACTTTTCTAGAGCATTAAATGTCGGTTCACACATTTTAAATGAAATCTACTTTTCTAGACTAGCCTACACTTTTCTAGACTAAATAGTCACTGACCTTTTTTAACACTACCCCTCAATAACTGCTTCTTTTTCAGTGTTAGTTTAGATATAATCTCTAGTGCATTACGAAATTCTTCCTTCATTGCCTTGATCAATTCGATATTTTGAGAGGTCTCCTCATAGTTTGAAGGTTCTTTGACTCCATTGTCATTGAGTGCAACGTTGATGTACTTATGATTAGGTTTCCTTTGCTTGAGAGATCTTCGAAGTTGTTGCTCTTGTTGTGAAGCTTCCTCTATCTCTTGTGGAAAACTAGGACTTTCCAACTCCTAAGTAATAGTACTTCTTTCAGGATTTGAATTGCATTCTTGATCCTCAAGAATCTCATCAGCTACTTTCAGGGTATAAGTTTGGTCTGAATTCTTCTCTCGCAATTTGCTTACTGTTTATTTTGAATCTGGGAGCTCCTTATCTCGTGATGACCACCAAGAAGATGCTTCATCGAATACTACATTCCTTGACACATGACAACGACCGGTTGTTGGATCACAGTACCTCTATTCTTTTCTTTTGTCATCGTATCCGACGAAGATGCATCTTATTGTTGTTTTATCAAATTTATTTCTTAATTCTTCTGGTACGAACACATAACAAACACTACCAAATACTTTGAAATAACTTACAGTAGGTTTGATCTTCCATAACTTTTGGAAAGGTGAGATGAACTTGAGCTTTACTTGAGACAATCTATTAATTACATGAGTTGTCGTTCTCATGCATTCTGCCCAAAAGCGTGCAGGTACATTCTTGATATGCAGCATGCTCCAAACTATTTTAGTTAGATGTTGATTTTTTCTCTCGACTACTCCATTTTGTTATGGAGTTCTTGGGCAGGTTAGTTGTTTTCGAATATTGTATCTTTATAAGTAGTCCGAGAACTCATTTGATAAATATTCTTTTTCATTATCCATGCGTAAGCACTGAATTTTTCTTTCAACATCTCTTTTAACTTTTTGTTTAAATTTCTTAAAATTTTCAAATATTTCAGACTTTTCCTTCATAAAGTCTACCCATACGTACTTGGAGTAGTTATCAATGAATGTTATCATATAACGAGCTCCAATAGATTGTTGCTTGATTTTGTCAAAAAATATCTGAGTGGATGAGCTCTAATGATTGCTTGGCTCTAAACTTTAACTCTTCATATGGTAGCTGATACGTATTTCCATATTAACAACCGGCACAAACCGAGTTACTCCCCATTTCTATATTAGGAAGACCTTTCACCATTGATTTCTTTATCATTACCTAGAGCCTCTTATAACTAACATGTCCCAAACGTGCATGCCAGAGATCCATTGTCTCACTTTTACTTGTTTTGTCAACGTATGCCGATTCGGCTGACAAATATAAATGAATTCCAACTTTTCTCCTACCATGATTGGTGTTCAAATTATTTTAATATTCTTGTATACTTTCACGTCTTGTGGACCGAATAGCACGGAGTTTCCCGGGGCTATGAGCTGTGATACAGATAGTAAATTCTTCTTCATTCCATCCACATGCATGACATTCTGGAGTTGTACCTGGTGATGATCGAGATGTGGTACTAATATCGCATCCCCAATATGCTTGATTGGCAGTCTCGTGTTGTCAGCTGTCACAACTACGCGACCACCATTGTAAGCATACATATTGAGTAACTTCTTTTCATCATCTATCATGTGATTGGTAGCTCCCGAGTTTACGATCCACTTTTTATTGAAATCAATTGTTCCAGATTTATCAGCAAGAAAAACTATTATTTTTTCGGCCGTTGCACAATCCTCCACTTGTGAGGCATCAAAATCGAACTCTGCTTCTTCGACGTCCAATATCGAGAAGGATGCGTGAATGTCCCATTCATTCTCGCTGTGGTCATTTTTGTTGCTTGATGTAACCGTATTTCCCTCAATTGACTTTTTCGGGAGTCTACAATCCTTGATAAAGTGTCCTCTTTTTCCACAGTTGAAGCACTTATAGCTACAAGAACGTTTATCTTCTCTTCCTTGACCTTCTCGAGCTCTCCCTATTTGATAGCTTTGTCTTGGTTGCCTTCTGGTTTTGCCATCTTCTCTATTGTCGCATCTCGAATTGTTCGACCTCTTCGGGCTTTACTATATAGCGCATCCTCTTCGTTCTTTATTATCACTCCTGCCATTTGTTTGGCGAGTGACTCTTGATCCATTAGCAAGTTCTCCAATTCTTCTATAGAGGATTGTGTTGCTCAACCCTATATACCTGTTGTATAGTTTCTATACTCGAGTCTTAACTCATATATAATAATTTTTTTTATCCTAAACTCTAAAATTTTAGCGTGTGTATCTAATTCAAAAATTTGTTGACAAAGAGATTTTATTTTTGTGAAATAATCTCTTATTGTCAAGTTTCCTTGAATTAACGATATTAACTCATTTTCTAGAAATTGGAGATGCGAAATATTCTTCCTGGCAAATATGTTCCACGCTTCTTTGATGTCTTATATTGTCTGATTTGTTCTATCATCTCATCTTCAACTGATGTTTTTATTGTGAACATAGTTTTGACAGTTTTTACTTTCCATTTCCGATAAGTCGTGGCATCTGTTGTTGGATGTGGTGTAGCATCAACTCCAGTTACGTACTCCAACAAATCTTGATTTTTTAAATATGATTCCATATATGATTGCCACGTGCTATAATTGTGATTATTTAATTTTTTAATCCAACAAACTGATATGGAATCCACAATCGTGATTGCACGAATAAATATTTATAGTAACTTCAACAAATAGGAGTTCATAAAAAAACTATGTCCTGTAATAACAAACACCACAAATACGACGATCCCAAAATGTTATGCTCTGATACCACTTTTTGCGAATTATATAAGTGGCAGGCCAAAAAGAAATAATAGTAAAATAACCACAACAATAACATCTAAAAAAACTTATAAATTAAACACTAATATTTTACAAAATAATTATATAACATAATATAAATTTGAGACACTCAACAATATACAAACAAACAAACTTGAAGGACCAAGGACAACCAACAAACATCAAACTTAAGTTTAAGGGAGGACAAACTCACCTTAGCTCGCACAAGGCATGTCCATGCCTATTTATACACATACAAGGTCGGTGGATTACCTAGATTTGACAATACAAGACTTTTTTAGAGCATTCAATATCGGTTCACATATCTTAAATGAATTCTATTTTTCTAGACTAGTTTACACTTTTATAGATTAAGTAATCATTGACATTTTTTTAACAATTAAGAATATAGTTAGTAATAAACCCGTTAAAATTGCACTCTTTCAAATGCTATTACTATTTATTTAGGAGCAAAACTACATAAATAAAATGAATCAAGAATAAGATAGATTAAATTTCATATAAATTAATCAAATTACGTTTCGAACAAAGCAAAAAAAAAAAAAAAAATACAGAGATAAAGTGAAAATTCAATTCAATTTAATTTTTAACTTATTTGATCTCTCTCACATCATTTTTTGTTTGCCATAATCGCTTTCTTCCCTCCTCTTCCGTTTTTAAAGAAGAAAAGAAGAGCAAATAAAAGAAGAAGGAAAAGAAGTGGAAGAGGAAGAGGTGCATCGGGGGTGAAGTTTTTACATCATTTAGCTTTCGTATTTCTTATATTTCCTCGTCTGTAGAAAACACGTTTTTTCATAATTTGAATAAGAGGAGAGTTCAGATTATGTTTGCCAACATAATTTCCAAGAAAATGATTTTTTTTGTTTTTCATAATTTGAATAAGAGGAGGATTCAGATTATGTTTGTCAACATAATTTCCAAGAAAATGATTTTTTTTTTTCGTTTCTATGCTCATGAAGTCTTGATCATACAAAAAACTATAAACATGAAACAATGTTTTCTAGCTTTTGAAGACAATCTTCTAGTGTTAGAAAGGGAATGAGATGAGGAAGAAAAGAGTTGGGTATATAAATGAGTGTTTTAAAACCCGAATTGAATAACGCGTTTTTTCTTAATTTGAATAAGCGGAGTGTTCAGATTATGTTTGTCGACATAATTTTCAAGAAAATGATTTTTTTTTTCTTTTCTATGCTCATGAAGTCTTGATCATATAAAAAACTATAAACATAAAACAATGTTTTCTAGCTTTTTAAGACAATCTTCTAGTGTTAGAAAAGGAATGAGATGAGAGAAGAAAAGAATTGGGTATATAAACGAGTGTTTTGAAACCTGAATTGAATAATGTGTTTTTTCTTAATTTGAATAAGAGGAGGGTTCATATTATGTTTGTCAACATAATTTCCAAGAAAATGATTTTTTCTTTTTTCTTTTCTATGCTCATGAAGTCTTGATCATACAAAAAATTATAAACATAAAAAAATGTCTACTAGCTTTTTAAGACAATCTTCTAGCGTTAGAAAGGGAATGAGAAGAGAGAAGAAAAGAGTTGGGTATATAAACGAGTGTTTTGAAACCCGAATTGAATAACGCGTTTTTTCTTAATTTGAATAAGAGGAGGGCTCAGATTATATTTGTCAACATAATTTCCAAGAAAATGATTTTTTTTTTTCTTTTCTACGCTCATGAAGTCATGATCATACAAAAAGCTATAAACATTAAACAATGTCTTCTAACTTTTTAAGACAATCTTCAGCGTTAGAAAGGGAATGGGATGAGAGAAGGAAAAAGGTTGGGTATATAAACGAGTGTTTTAAAATCCGAATTGGATCGTGTACCTAATTAGTATCTGGTCTGGATTTCTTTTTAGAATCGATTTTTTAAAAAGCTAGTTAAAACCAATTAAAATTTGGATGGCGAAAATCAGATTGAATCGGCCTGAGCTAATCCAATTTTTTTAAGTACAAAATATATGTGAAAAAATTGTAATTGTTTCTATGAATCATGATGGAAAAATATATAATTTTCACAACTAAATCATAAATTATTATTTTTTTATTTGTTATAATTTAAATTTATTTATAATTTTATGATGACGTTATTTGATTTTTTATTTGATTCTATCGATTTAACCTAATAATTTATTGATCAAATTCGTATTTTAGTTTGAGTTTTAAAATATTGATATTTTAAATTATCGAAATCAAAATTTTAGAGCAAAAAATTTATATCGTGCGAGTTTTTTTTTTTTTTTTTTTTTTTTTTAAAATCGAGTTGGAGAATATTTTAATCGAACTTCTCTGCCTCTCGAAGAAGTCATTCGAAAATAGATGTACGTGGTAAGACGGTAAAAATATAGACAGTAAAAAAATTTTTACAGCCTCACACTGCATGATGACCAAATGTCACCTCCAGATCGGAGGCGTACCAACCAAGCAGAAACGCTCGCACCAAGAGCTAAAATCCCATGTAATCAAGTTCCCATCATTATACTGTACCCTGGCCCTGATGTATTTGTACATCATTTTTTCATCTAATAATAGAGTAATTTAATTTAATTTAAATATTAGAATAAATTGGAGTAAATTATATGATTTAAACCTGCTTATTTGTGTAAAGTTTTTTTTTTAGGTAAATCAGACACTAGATTATAAAAGTAGTTGTATATATTTTATAAATACTAAAATATTGTATAAAAACTGACTATACATAATTTTTTTATCAACGTTTTGCTAGTTTAGTAATAAAAATATTAGAATTTTTAAATCAAATTCTTGAGTTTGAGTTTGGAAAATAAAAAAATGGATATTGAGATAGTTTATTTTTTAATAAGTATGACAATTAACTCAAATTAGATTAATGGTATAAAAAGATTGATTATCAGATAATGATCGATAAAAAAAAAGACACAATCCTTTTTTTTTCCTAGTTAGTATTATCCATGGTACAACATAATTTAGTTTTAAAATCTTTTGATACCGTAAAAAGGATTGTTACTAATTAAATCAGTCAACAAAGACTATGACCTTATGCATATAATAACATAATTAATTTTCTAATATAATGAATTCTTTTCACTTGTGTATATAGAAGTTTTTTAACTTCTTAAAAAGTTTTTCGTTTTATATAATCATTTATTTTTTAAAAAATATAATAAATAAAATAATATTAAGTATTAAATTTATAGAAAACAACGTGAAAATGAAAGTACATAAAAATTGTTTAATATGCTAAATAAATTTATCGGTATATATCTGGAAACAATATTTAGATATTCCCTCTTTATTAAAAATTAAAATATAAAATTTAGCTCATTTAAATTCAATTTAAAGTTATTTAAACCCTAACATATGTTTTTTATTTTTTTTAAAAGCAATTATAGTACATAAGTTATCTCAAATTATTGTGGGAATGGAGCATTTCACTGGTCCATTCGATAAGATTTTTTTTGGTTAAACGGTCCACAGTCATGAAGTTCATGATAAGATGGTGCGGATGTCCGCATTCTAATATAGTTATTGTCACCGTCTCCAAGCAACAGAGATAGCGTCAGAATTTGAAGTGATTAAAGGAAAAGGAAAAGCCAATATAAATATCTCTCTCTCTCTCTCTCTCCGTGTTTGTTCTCTCTAGGGTTCTGATTTTCGCGAGAAAGGTACTGTTTCCCCTCTCTTTCTCTCTCTCTCGTATGTTTTTTGGGGCGCTCATTTGTTCTCTGTTGCATAGATGTTCGTCTTTCATGTGCTTTATGTGTTTGATTTCTTGATTTTGAGTAAGAAGCTCAGTCTCTCTTTCATTTCACGATAAACGATTCAACTTTTTCTTCGCTTCCTTAAAATTAGGGTTATAACGCGTTTTTTGTTGTGTGAATTTGATTGATGGGTTGCCATTTTGTAATTTTGTTCTTTTGAGGTTTTTTTTTTTTTTTTTTTTTTTTAATTGACTATGTTCTATTATTGAACTTTTTTGCCCTAGGTTTTTTGTTTTTTTTCGGCTTTTTTGTGAATTTTATTTGTTCCTAGAGAATTATGGGATCAAAAGAGTCGATGATCAATCTAATATGCGTGAGTTTATTAGTCCTGTAAAATTAGAAATTCCACCTTGTATTTCTCGGTGACTAATTAAACCACCGCCATATTGGAATTTGTCAACTGGGTCATTAACATTTCTTAATCCTAACAACGTTTCTCATAATTTTATGAGAAGGGATTCAATGAAAACTGCTTTATAAGGATCTTGTTAGTTTTATGGTTAGATGAATGGGATATGTTTGATTGTACACTGGTTTGGGTATTAGTTGTTTCAATTGGATTTTCTTGGTGTGAATGATGGTATTTCAGGTTCAGCAAAAATGGAGGAGATTGATAGGGATTTCTTGAATTGGCTGGAAATGGACACATCGGTGAAGATTCTAAGCTGTCTGGAGGACCCGACTGACCTTGCTCGTATTTGTTGTGTCTCACGCTCATGGCGCCAATTTGGTGAGAATGTTGGTTTTGCTGATGTATATTTGATTTTATTCTCTTGTTTGCACGTGATAGTCATCTTGTGTAAAAAAGCACTTATTGAGGTTAAAGCATGCAATGATGTATTATGCAATGTCCCAAAAAATTGATTTCCCATACTCATAGATGAATCTTTCCAGAAGTTTGATCTTCATAATTGTTGCATGCTGTAATTGAAATTCTATTAAAATGCTGGAAGATGGATGAACCCAATTTTCTATATTATTATCACCAAACTAACTTCTTTTGATATGTCACCTTTCTTTTGGGGTGGGAGGGAGGGTGGAGTGGGTTAAACCTGATGATAAATTGTTTGCATCTTACTTGATGGTGCAGATCAATTTTTGAAAAGCAACTTTTTTCTTTGTAAAAGGAGTTATTATTGTCTACATATTGCCCATCCTAGATCTGACATGTTTAGTATGGTTGCTCGGGAAATTCTAAGCTAAATATGATTTCACTTTCTCCTAACTTTCCACAATTTCTCTTCAAATCATGGGCGAAGCCAGGGGACAGGCCACTGCCTCCTGAAGTTTTTGGGGGGTGGGATAAAAAAGTAACATGTATACTCATTAGCTGCATTTCAGCAAATGCTACAGTTTTTGAAATGTGTTAAAAGTGCTAGAAATGCCACCAAAAGTCTCTAAAATGTCTCTAAGAACCTTTATAATACTGTTTGTTCCCTAGAAATTATCACCCCCTGCACCTGCATATTGTTTCCTCCCCCCCCCCCCCACAAAAAAAAAATTGTCTCCCCTCCTGCATCAAATATTCTCCTCTAATAGCTAATACCTTTCAAAACTAAAATGTAATGATGTCCACACACCAAGAGTTCCAGTTGTACTAACGTTCTGTCAAAAGGTTTGTCCAGAATCAATAAGGACTGCAATTCTTACAGCTGAGAAGCAAATTTAAGACTGCCAACCTGCAATAAGTCTCAGAGGAGTGAAAACCAATCAGAATGAGAGAGGACTTTTACATTTGTATGTTTTGCTAAGAGATGGGAACACAAAATAAGTTCTGAAGAAAGCTTTATGGGAACATTACTACATGCCAACAAATGTCTGCTCTGCATCCATGAAACTTAATTAAAATGTTTGTTCCGTCATGTTGTTGCTCTGAATCTGCTCCATCAGCTCTAAGGACTTTAGACTTATCTATTGATTAGGCCATCACTGAATAATCTTCAATAATCTTCCTATGTTTAAGTTTGACTACTCTCTAGACTGTTGACTTTTTAAATTGGTTTTCAAAGGAAAAAATTGTGGGAATTCTATTGTGACTCTTTATAAGGGCACCTTAATGACGGAACAAAAGCATGTTTAACTTCTGAGGAGTTTGAATATGTTTTTAATGCATTTTGGGCAGTTCTTGATGTTTGACATGGATGGTGCACCTTTTTAGATGACTTTATAGTTGAACCAAAGCATCAGGTTTGGTAGGACTTTTTAGATTTTGTGATAGAACTTTCCTATAGATTATGTTATTTTAGGGAGTATGGTGGTTGTGAGGCATTCATGGTCACAACTTCCCATGTTTAGATAAGCAAGATTTCCTGCTTCACGCTTTAATCTTGCACAATGGGCAGACCCTTTTTGTGAGGCTCGATTGGACTACATCATGCTCAGTAGCTGACCTGCTTGTGGGGCTTTGGCCCCCAATGAATGACAAAATCATTTATATGTCCTCAGTGAGCTCCCAAATCACAATGTGTTGGTTGAGAAGTATGATGTTTTTCTAAGACATTCCGCCATTGTATTTTGCAGTTATTTCAAATGGTCTGTTAAAGCAGCTGTGCTTAAAATTGTTTCCTCAGCTAGCAGATGTGGCACAAGTAATGGAAGTTAGCTGCAGAACGAGGGAAAATGCTGAAGTTGGAGCAATTAATTCTTCTGAATGTGAAGCTTTGGAGACGGATCATAGAGTATATGCTTCTTTAGCTCGAGTTTTAACCTCTGATACTGCAGAGAATTGCATAGTGGATGCACTTTTTGCTTCCAGCACTGATAACTACCCTTTGGAAAGCATTCAAAATACATTGGATCCACGAACCAGAGTTCAACGGAGAGCATTGTACTGGTCAAGTAAAGGACAAAGTAATCCTGAAGTGCCAGAAGCTCTAACTTACAAACTTAATTCTGATTTTTGTGTTTTAACTGAAATCTGCATAATGCCTTTCCAAGGTAAATAGTCAAACTCGTTAAGCTTTTTTTTTGGGACCCATTGATGCCTTTTGTCTAGATGATTTGACTCTTTTCCTTCTCCTTTTGAGTCTAGCTTATTTTCAGGCAGGTTCACCTATTTATTCAGCACAAGCAGTACGGTTTCAAATGGGTTATAGGACATTGCAAGCTGATGATGAGAGTGATGACGTGGGTACTTCCAATAGTTCGAGCAAGACAGTTCATGACAATTTGCGGTGTGAGCAGCTTGCTGAGAAGAAATTCACATGGACCTACACTTCTCAAGAATTTCCAATGGCTCAGGTTAAGCTTGTTTTGTGGTCTTGAAATTATGAGTAACATGACATCTACAATGCAGAAACTTTTTATAACAGGAGCCTTAGGTTAGTTTATGGTTTATAGCATAGGATACAATTGTATTGGTAATAGTCGTTTCTAGGATTATTATATAACTTTCTTCTTCATTTAGCTAATTAGATTTGGGATACTAAGAGCATCTTTCAGAATAAAGCTTTTGCTTGTCAGTTGTGTTCCATAGGGCTATTACAAATAATATCTTATTGATGAGGAAATCAAATAATGTTGTCTCCTAATATTCATGATATGGATTATTGGTGCAATAATTACTTTGACGCTGGACAACTAGGGTAGAGTGCCTAGAATGGGTATTAAAGGTGTGAAACTTAGGAGTTGTGGTTGAAACGAGGCTAAACTTGTTTTAAAGAAAAGAAAAATTGGTTGCTCAAAGTCGTAGAAAACTTTGATCAAGCACAGAGAGAACAAGCAAAAGTTGCTCTAAATCACACTCATTCATCGAATTTTCGATATTGTGGAGTATTTAGGTTAGAATGTTTTCTGTTTCTGACAAAAGCTGAGGTGTGCCATCTAGTCTTGAAGATCTGTTTATTAGCTGTGAATGCTTGTTGTTTATTCATTTTAGCAAGAAGCTGACATGGCGATGTTAGGTCTTGTTTAATGTAATTAACTTCCTTTATACTTTTTAAATTAATCTTTTATAGATATTTATATCTGATGGGTATTTCTGATTTTTTTGGGGGGTTGTATAGGTTCCAAATATTAATTCACATCTAAATCTTAATTACCTTTCTGAGGTACAATTAGTTGAGTCCCTTGAATGGACTGAGTTTGAAACTTGTTACCAGGAACCCAGTTTGATTTTGGTGTTAGTAAATGGTAGGGTGGGGAGAGAGAGAAATGTACACCAGAGTCCCCCTTTTCCTGATAAACAAATGGACACTTGGTTCGTTCAGTGCCATGTGGAATTCAATTTATGATTGGATGCCAAAGCATGTCATAAGTTGGATGCGCACCTATAATTGGTCCTGTATTTTCTAATGCTGACTGTAAAGCTCCCCGGCCCAGCGACTGTACTCAGCTTCTTTTATCCATTTTATGTGCTTCCATTTATGGAGTTAGGACTTTCATTTTTTCTTTTAATGTTTCTCATGGTCGTTCATTTTAATAACTGTCTTAGATAACTTTTTGGAAGAATTTAGCAAAATTGTGAAGGTGATCATCTAAAGTTGGATGGTATCCCTCCCTTTGTATGGATTATGCAGTCTCCATTTTCAGGGCTCCTGTGGTTTTGACTCTCATACTCATTTTCTGCCCTTTCAGCAACAATCTTCAATGAATTTATGAAGTTAGTCATTCCACTACTATATAGTGGTTTGTCATTTTCATCTCTTTCATGAGAGTGGTTAAGATGGCACTTCATGAATTAAATTGCATTTTTATTTGTAGCAGAAGTTTTGGGTTTCTAGGTGAAAACTGTGTACTAATTCCAATGTTGGTTGAATGCTATATCTGCTTTGTTTGTGCCTTTTGTTTTTCAAATGTGAATCTGTTATTGGAAACGCAAGGTGCTAGTGTAATTGAGTAATCTTTTATGAATAGGTTTTTTAAAGTGCACTGGAAGCTTTCATATCTTATGGTGCACTTATCCATTTTGTAGCAAATCTTAGGGTCCTATCTTTTCTTTTTTGCTTGTACTGGATTACCTTTAAGTACATAATGTTTTAGTATGTTTTCTGTTGACAGGAAAATAGCTTACAGAGATTTAAGCTGCCAGTACCTATTCTTTGCATTGGTGGAATATTGCGCATTGAGCTGCTAGGCAGGGTACAGAGACAAGAAATGGATGACCTCTTTTATATATGGTTAGTCTAAATTTTCTCTTCATTCAAGATGATTTACATGATTTTGTGTGAAGGATGTTTAATATATATAAGTATGCTGAACCTGTAACAATAGCTTGGATGATTCCCAAATGGATGTTCTTCACCAAATTATTCATAAACCCTAGTTTTATAAAAACACGTAGATGTGCTTGATAGTGGTATTGATCTGAACACTGAAGATCAACTCAGGAACTTGGGGTGGAGCATTGGGTCAACATGTGCACATTTTTTCTGTTTCTAGGCAACAGAATGGATTTCTCAGGAATAGATGCAGATTAAGGTGGATGATTTAGGATGGCATATTATAGTAGGAGTTAGGAGTGCCTCCAATATATCTTTTAATGCTAAAACTAACTACAAGGCTTTAGCCTTCGACAAGTGGCAGCTATTTCACCTGCTACTAGCTCTCCTTTATTCCCTGTATGGAGCCCACAACTCTCCTTTCCCTTCTCTCCTTTAGTCCCTCACCGAGCCACATAATTTGTAATTTTTTTTGGCTTACCTTGTTGTCTTTTTCTGAGGGGCCAACGAGCCCACTCTCTGTTGAGAACAAGAAATAAAAACTAAGAAACCTCTCTTTCTTGGACGTTGTAGCCTACATCAATTCTCTCACTCCCTCTCTCTACTTATGTCGGTTTTACTAAACTATTATTTTTCATTTGGAAAGAATAAACAAACTAAATAAAAAGATGAGTGAAAAAATGTTCCAATAATAGAAAAAATTATTAAGTAATTATAATGTGACGTAAATTAGTAAGACAAAATAAGCTATAAGAGAAGACAACAGGAAGAGTAAACATAGACTAAATCAGCAAAAAAAGAAAATATATTAGGGCCATCATAATCGAATAGCTCACGAGGAATATTGCACTTGAATGTAAATGGTCAATTTTTTCCACATTCTTATATATGAATTAAAACCAATCGCAGTCACAATCTAACCTCTGCCAAAATAAACACAAAATTTTGTATTAACTTTTACCTCTATAATTAAGAAAAGTATCGACCACAAAAGAAAGAAGTGGAAATAGAAAAGAAAATTAACTTTCATCAAAATATTTAGACTATTGTTCCTTATAAAAAATACAAATTCAAATTTAAAACATTTAATTATACTAATGCTCTAAATTTATGCTACTGGGTTGGCATGGTTCCTAGTAGCTCTCCCCACTTTTTTACTACTACTGCAGCAACATGTGAGAATTACAATGGTTGGGGATAAAATAAGTGTGAATAGATTCCGTTGGCTTTCTCATGTACAAAAGGAGCTCTAAACGCGAAGTTAAAGCAAAATAATAGCATCCATATTGAAGTTACACCAAGAACATATAGAAGACCAAGGAAAACTTTAGAAGAGATAGTGTTTTTTTGTGTGTGGCGTGCGTGTGTATATTGCAAGGCGTTGGGGGGGTGGAGGCCTGGACTCAACTGTTAGACCTTTACTACAAATATGGATATCAAACTTCTTGGATGACCATCAGCTTTATCTTTATGGCTTTAAAATGATCAAAACGAAAAAATATGAAACATCTACTCCAACAGTTTGGGGACATATTCTTGGGGCTTGGTTGAACAGAGTTGAGTTGGATGGGAGTTAACATATTTCTCTTGTTGGTCCAGTTGCGCTTTACAAATTGACTGATTCACAGAAATAGATATGGCTAATAATCACGAGAAAAACCATCATGTGATGCCACTGACTTGGCCCATGTCTGGAGTGTTAAGTTGCCTGACTGTTTATGTGTGTATATACACCAGTTGCCACATGCTTCTTATATTGCTGTGGTGACCTTTTCATTCCTGCAGCTCTCATAACCTGTAGTTATTTGCCAGTCAAATGCTGTATGAGGAAAAATTTATTATTTGGCAGTATTCTTTTTGTCTAAAATGTTTAGAATGCCCAAGGAACTAGGATCTGGTCCATTCCTATGGAAGACAATTTAAAGCTAGATATGTATAACAGTCCAGAAGGATCTTGTTTTGAACAAAGTTCATTACCATAAGTGTCAGCGCAACCAGCATTATGTTTTGCACCTGAATGTGGAAGATGCCTTTGTATCATAAGACCATAATGTATTGCTACCCTGCAGTGTTGCTCATGTTCGAGCCTTAGGATGGTCGATATCATCCAGATTTGGTTTTGAAATCATGAAGCCTTCTGG
Source organism: Dillenia turbinata (assembly GCA_037126225.1). Taxonomy (NCBI): domain Eukaryota; kingdom Viridiplantae; phylum Streptophyta; class Magnoliopsida; order Dilleniales; family Dilleniaceae; genus Dillenia; species Dillenia turbinata. Next base: position 23,345,341 of record JBAMMX010000021.1, read on the forward strand.
AAAGCTTTTGTTGAAGTACTTTCCTGAGGGTCGGTGTGAAGATCCCTTGAGCTCACCCCAAGTGGAGTACACTTCGTCTGGTTTGCCCATATTACCCGAAGGTTTGGTTCAAGAAGAGCAGTGGAATGAAATTGTGGATCTGTTGAACGAAGCTGATGCAGCATATGGGGAGCTCTTCCATGTTGGACCACCGGAGGTCGACCCTGAATCTGAAGATGATTTTGCTGACTCCGATGAAGAAATGTTCTTTTAGTCCTGATGAATATACTAAGTCACAGTTCTACCTTTCTTCTTTTGAACTGAATGCCACCTCCCTTTTAAACTCATTCTAATGTCAAGGAAGTGGCTGCTGCATTTTTAGTCTATGTATGGTGTTTTATTTAACCTTTCATGCTTGTTTGACTAGTTCTGATGAAATTCCTGCATTTTTTTCTGTGCTAATCGCACACCCAACCTTGCTCCTATCTTGAGATTTCTGTGCATTGGAATGTATAAGGTTTTGCTGAGGTCCTCCTTTCTGGCAGATATTTATTTCAGGGTTGGTTCTACTTTTTGTCCTAATTACTTTCCCCTAAATATTAAGCATGGATGTCTTTCCTCACTCCACTTTCCAAATGTCCTTAGAGGATCCCATTTATTGAAAACTTCAGGTGTTAGTTTTAGTTGACTCTTAAGAGTGGTTTTTATTGAAACAAAAATTATTAATGTAATGATAATAATATTTATTAAAAAAACTTAGAAGTCTGAACTTTCTATGATTTTTCTTCCCAAAAAAAAATGTTTTGAAGAATAGTACAATTCAACTAAAGATAACTTTTTTTTTTAATTCTATAATATTATATGATATATACAACCCGATATCTAATTAGTTTACTAAATCTCTAAAATAAATTTTAAATTTTGTCTGGAAACAAATATATATATGTATGTATGTATGTATATATATATATAATGTATATATATATAGTGAGTTATACATTTTTATACAGAAAAAACAGCTCTCGGTTGCAAAAATAATCTCTTCAAAATGGCCTTCAAAATGTGTTTTTCCTTTAGATGTCTGATGAAATAATTCAAACAAGGAAACAAACCCTAAGACTTCGGTTGATGTGGGAGCCCTTAAGGTGATGCCAACATGGAGGGACTATGCTAGTTGCCACCCTTCCCTGAAGGGCTTGAGGATCAAACACCAACAAGCCATGCAAGTTGATACGACCAAACCTACCCTTCAGAGACATCGAATTAGGGGGAAAAAAAAAGGAACGGTACAGAGTAGTATTAAAATCGGAACAATACAGAGTAAATTAGCATAGTCCTTGCACGATGATGATGCCATTCACAAACCCGTGACCGGGAAGAGAGACTATAATACCTGCATCTAATATTGTTATTCATGTCATTGATAGCATTGATAGCATTCTTCTTGATTTACAGAGTTCCTGCATGTTGATAAAATCTTGCAAGTAGTCACCATCTTCATCTGTAATATGAAGCCAACTTCAGTTAGCTGTCAAAGCAGAAATGAATGCAAATGCCTTGCAAAGAATGAGATGAATCGCAAATCTGCAGAGGGTAATAAGTAAGTTGAGACAAAAAAGGGCATTCCAAATCAGTGCAAGACAATAGAACCACACTGTATTTCCAATCTGTTTGTAACTTCATTCATTAACAACTTCACCAAACCACAGATCAACCAAAAAAAAGACAGTTCTTTTTAATTTGAAGTGAACATCACCATACCATCTTTAGCACATTTTAGTGCCTTTGCTTCTTCCATCTTCAAGATTCTCTTTCATATTCTCCCAATTTGAGCTATGTAATTAAATTGCATTTTACAACTTCTAACCGGACAAACACATTCAAGGATGATAAGCCAACCCTTAAGTTCTGTCCTACATCTAACCTCCAGCAAAGTGTCAAAGCATCACTTTCATGCATTTAAATGTTCGAGCATCTCACGTACTCAATATTGCCAACAACAACTACTACAACAACAAATTCAGTGAGCTATCATATGATAAGTTATGCAAAAAGTTACTTGACATGATCGAAGATCAAACCCAAAGAGAATACTTGAAGAATTAGCTCAATAATTCTTATTCAGGATTGCCCAAGATCGAAATCGTGGAAAGCCAATCATAGGAACTATATACAGGAACAGCATGATTAGGACAATGCCTCCATCTTTTCATTATGGTTTTCTGTTCAGAGTCCAATGCATGAGATTATGAAATAAGCATTTGTGTGATACTTTGGTGGCGTTCATGTCAATAAGTAGTTATTTACTCACAAAGATGCACCAAATGCGCAACACCTCATTCCTCCACTTTCTAACATTCTTTCATTCATTTATGTGAATCCTCAAAGCTTAAATGTGAGGTATATGTTTTGCTACCATGGAAGATGTTCAGTTTTCCCTCTTTTTCAGAAAGAAAGCATACTATTGTTCGACCCATTGGGTTTTGCAACAGAAAGAAACACACCATACAATTTCAAACACCCTCAATCCACAAAAGGGACCAAAAACAATACTCTCTCATTGACAATGGATTATGTTAAACTTCACCGGCCACAAATGATTCTTCAGGCAGGAGAATTAAGAAAGTGATGCCAAGTCACCTGGATAAACATCATGTAGATAAACAACTCTGCCACTGTTCTCTGAGACCTCGTTGGTCCAATTCGCTTTAAGATTACCTGCCAATAGGATAATTCACCATTACTCTACCATTAAATCAAATACAATGATTAATCAGATAAATTGGACAATTTCTTCAGCCTCAAAAGCTCACCTTGCTAATAACCTCTGCTACCGGCTGCATGGAGAAACAGAAATCCAGGGAAGAAGGGAAATTGATAAGAAGTTCTTTAAAGGCCATCCACTGGATGCAATTGAAGAGGTTTTCGATAGATAGATAACTTCTAATTAGATTCACTTAAGATAGGCCTCAAACAAAAAGAATCATATATTTATAACTGTGCATAAGATAGCAATCTTGTGCATTCGTACTTAGATCTAAGACTACATTGCTTCATACAAACAATGAAACACCTATCATGACATGAGAAGAATACTCAATTATATAACTGCAGGGGTTGTTTCCCTATTTCCTGCTGAACAAACTCCTCAATTTCCCTCTCTCCAATCGCTCAAGAAGTTTCTTGGCTCCAGGGATGTCCATCTCGGTTAGCTTCTTGAGATATCCAATTGCCCCGTGTGATATCATCAACTTCTTACACTTCTTACTGGATGAGAGGCATGAAAGGCAACAAACAGCATATTTTTTTGCTGTGTTATGCGGACTTGGATCAAGCAACTGAACCAAATTTGGTACACTTTTATCATCCCTTTTGATTTCCCTGCAATTTTGCGAGAGGGATATCAAGCTTGCAAGTGCTTGTGCAGCAACCTCTCTTGCACTGTTTGTTTTCGCCTCGAGTATCTTGATGAGAAGAGGAATACACCCAGATTCGCCAACCATCTTCTTCATATCATTTGAGCTACAAACCCGGCAAATCGCTGATGCAGCAGCTTGTTGTGCACCCAGTGAACCAGATTTAAGAACATGAACTAAGCGGGGAAGAAAACCAAGTGATATCAACACTTCGAGAGAGATGGAGCCAACCATATTCCTTACTGCTCCAACTGCAGACTCTTGAGGCAGCGGACCATCAAGGTAAGCCAATAGATTTCGAAGTCCTCCCTCTGAAATGACATTCCTCCGAAGATTATCATTGCTGGAGGTAAGATTTTGCAAGCATTCTGCAGCACACTCTTTAGATCCCAATAGGATCCCACAATCAAGAAGGTTGATCATGACCCTTATGATCCCTTCCTCAGCTAGTGTTTGTCTCACCTCTGGAACAGCAGATAAATTTTTCAAAGTACTAGCAGCAGCTGCCTGTGAAACAGAATCACCCCTTTGACAGATCTCAATCAGTGGACGAGTGCCACCATGCCCAACGATTGAACGGGCTGTATCTGCCGACATTGACAATCTTTGCAGGGAAATTGTAGCCTTCTCCTTACCCACGGTACTGCCAGACTCAACAAGGCGGATAAGTGGAGGAAGAACACCTTCTGATACGAGCCAATTTTCACAGCTCCCAGATTCTGCAAGCGAGCATATTACAGTGATGGTCTTCTCCCGGATGCAAGTTGATGTTGCAGTGAGCAACTGGACCAAAGCAGAAATATTACTCCGTCCCATCACAGCTAAAACGTTTTTCTCGTCTTCTTTCATGGCTTCAACAAGGCTGTCAAGAGCTCGGTGCTTCGCCTCTAAGTGTCCAATCTGAAGCCGTGCAAGCAATTCCCTTATATTGCTGTTGGGTGCACCCTCTGCTTCAGATGAAGAGCTAGCCACGGTTGAAGGTACAGTTGCTTCTCCAAGCACCCCAGTTTTAATCAGCAGCCCACAATCTCGCAAATTTAAATCCAATTTCCCTGACAAGGCATCAAGATCACTTTGCATCTGAAGCTTCCCCTCATACTTTTCCTTCAAACATAACTCTGCTAACTCAATGGATTCTTTTAATGATTTGGTTACTGCCTCCAATTGCTCCTTACACAAAGCATTCTTCGAGAAGCAAGGATGACAAGACAAATCTGATAAACGTGATGGTATCTGTTCCAATTTTGAAATTATCATCTTCCATCTCCCCGGAAAACCTTTGACTTCCCTCGCCTTCTCAACGGCCACCGGAACAAGCTCTTGGGCGCATGACAACCAGCTCTCCACAGACTGTGTGTCAACCGAGACCTCCTGTACCCTTTCTTCGACCATTGTTTCTCTCTTTCTCAATAGACTAATCATATATCTCCCGGACTCTGAAGAACTGAAAATTTGTCAATTGATCCTTTAATAGTTGACTTGACAAAGATTAAGACAACACAAGCAAACTTTATCATGCACTTGAAAACTAATGGGATCTAATTGAGGACAATAAATGGAAAGAAAGTGACGCAGATGAAGAAATAGTTTAAAGAAGAAAAATTTTCAGAAGAAAGCATTTAAAGAGGTGAGACCCAGATAAGAAAAAATAACTTAGAGATTCTTCATGAAAAAATACAAAAGCAGTGGAGCAGTTGCAACCATCAATCATAAAAAACACACACGTTTAAATAAGTATATGTACAGTACAAACAATTGAAGATTTAGGAAACAACCAGGCCAAAACATTAGTCGCTTCAAGAATCATCCAAAGTCACATGAAGATAGTTTCAGTGAAAACAAGTCCCGACTAACCAAATTAATCAAACACCTCAAAACAATCCACAAAATACATGGCTTTTATAAAGTGATCATTAAATGCAAAGCAAAGAAAGCATCCAATCCAAGCCATAGAATTATCAACAAAAAAAAAAAAAAGGGAAAACTATAACAAAGAAACAGCTTATGAAAACTTAATGAGTCCCTTTTAAAGGCTAAAGTATGCTATTCCATTAAATAGTAGTCGGTCTAAAATCTTACGAGTTCAAAACATGCCCATCAAGTAGTTTCATGAAATTAGAGCTATATTAGTAAGGGTACTTTGGTAAAAGAGTGAGAGAAGACTAGCAACTTTACTTTGCAGCCATGAAAACTTATGGGATTGGGCTTGGATCTGATCCTAAAATTTGAGAGAGAGAAGGGGGGGAGAGAGAGAGAGAGAGAGAGAGACTTATCTTTGAAGAGAAGATAGAAGTCTCTTTCAACAGTTGTATAAGAGTGCATTTAAATTCTTGTCATTTGAGACAGACCCCACAACATATAAATAAAAATTTTGGATCAATAAATTAAAGAGAAAGAAATTACTATACCCTAGATTTGTATTTTCACAGCATTCAAGTTGCTCGACTTTTAATAGCCACCAAACAGTGCTTCAGTAATGTTGTTCTGTGCAATCCCGGGGAGGGGGGGGGGAACCACTTAGAGGACAATAGATAAACAACAAAGGGATCAAAGTTCTATGAAGAGAGAGGTACAAAATCAGACGCGAGAGAGAGAGAGAGAGAGAGAGAGAGAGATTGTGTAAGTAACAAATTAAGATAAAAATGGAAGAGCTGTTTCCAATTTTTAGCCTGAAATTGGGGACCAAAGAAGAAAGATGAAGAAAAAGAAAAAGTTGAACTGACCTTTACGACACTCAGAAAGAAAGAAACTTTGTCCTTTTTTTCTCAGGAAGAAAGCAACCCCTCAATAGCTTATCACAGATATCTCAGAAACACTTCAAGGAAACAAAAGTTCAAAAAAGGCTTGATCTTTAACACCCACACTCATTCTTAGAAGCAACCTCAAATGCTCTCTCTCTCTCTCTCTCTCTCTCTCTCTCTAAACCCTGAAACAAAACGCAAAATTCCCAAATTTCACTCACTGAATTCCACCTACGATCCTTACTTTAAATTAATAGAAACTTTCCAAAAGACTTAATTTTTTAACACCCACGACACGAAATCCCCCAAAATACACACACATACACACTCTCTCTCTCTAAACTACGAAACACTTCAAAGAAGCAAAATTTCCCCAAAAAATTCACGACGCATTCTAAGAATTAAAACACAAAACCGTCAATCTCTCTCTGTGACATTTAACGGTCGAGAACGCAACCCCAGAAATAAAACGGAAGAATCTTTGGCTGTGATTTGAAAGAACCCAGAAAAGTAGTCGAGCTTTAAACGATGAATTAGGAAGAAGATGAAGATGACAGAAAGATACGTAATTAAACAATATATGTGAAGAAGTACAAAAAAAACAATTACATTCAAAATAAATATTAAAAAACCAAAAAATAAAACAAATACCTTCTCGTCGGATTGTCTCTCTCATCCCATTTAAGGCACAGAAAAGGTCAGCTATGTCCTCTCTCTCTCTCTCTCTCTCTCTCTCTGTAAAAAATATGTCTTTTATTTACCGTTCAGTTCCAGAGAGAGAAACGGAGAGGTTTTATGTTTGGGACATGGAGGGTTAAATGTCGAGCAAGATTCTTGATCGGACGGTTCAGATAAGGACAGTGACAGAGGAACCGACCGTTGGGATTGACTGAAAATTGAAAAAGATATTTTTTAAGATTATATTTACGTTACCGAGAAATGACGTGGCATATCGCCACGTGTGACATAAAAAATTGGAAACATCGAAAAAAAAAATGAAATTGATGTGGTTCGCAGTAGATGTTGGCACCACGTGGTTCGGAAAAGACGGACAACGTCACCTATTTACTCAAATTACGTTATTGCACTTGAAGACGTTTTAAATATCGAAAATGCCATCCCCTTTGAATTTGAAATTTGTCGAGCTTGAAAGCACCATGACTACGTTAATGGCCGCCAACAATACTAAATTCCTCGACGCAGGTCGGAGTTTGGCCCCATCATCATATTTTTTTGCGAACATTAATCTTCTGGTTTTTTTTGGTCGGTTTAAAATTTTAATTTTGATTTAATATATTATCTCATTATAAATTTATTTTTATATCAGAAATTCTTAAATTTATTTTTAATACAATTTTATCTCAATAGGAAGTACATTAATGTAGAGGGGAGGGGCGTCTATGAGAAATTTGGTTTTGAATTAGAAGAAATTTATTTAAGTAGCTCAAACATTTTTTTTTTTTTTTTTTTTTTTTACATAAGAAGAACAACTTAAATATTTTATCTTAAAATTTGAGAACGGTCATATGAAAGATAAATATCAAAATAATAAAAAAAAAGATTTAATTTGTATGGATTCTCTTACTCCACACATTCCTATCTAGAATCACCTCCTCAACTAAATACATAACTATCATATTTTAACGAATGCATTACTTTCAAATTTTTAACAGTTTACCTTTATGTTTTATTAAATCTCATATATTTAAATTCTCTACATTTCTAACAGGTGCGTCATTAAATTTTCGCTATACATCCAAACCATCTCAAACGATATTCTCGTATCTTATCTATAATTGAGTTAACTTTCAATTTATTACGTATCTTATCGTTTCTAATTCTATCATTTCTAATTTTGTCACACATCCACCTAAATATTTTCATTTCAATTACGACCATTTTTTACTCTTGTTGCTATTTAATGGCCCAATACTCAGTGTTATATAATAGAGTATGTTTTATTGCAGTTCTATAGAATTTTTTCTTTAAATGTAATGGTATCGTGTGATCACAAAAAACTTCAGATGTCTTTCTCCATTTCATCAAACCCGTTTGATTTCTATTATTTACATCTCCATCTATATTGTTATCATTTTGAATGATGAAACCAAAATATTTAAATCATTCATTTTTTGGAACTTCTCTTCCTTGTAATCTAATCATTTTTTCATTATCCTGATGGTTGCCACTGAACTTACATCTTATATACTCAGTTTTAGATCTACTCAATCTAAATCCTTTAAATTTTAACATGTCCATCCATAACTCTAATTTAGTACCGATACTCTCTCTAGTTTCATCAACTAAAATTATGTCATCTGCGAAAAATATACACCATGGTATTTCATCTTGAATATTTTTTGTGATTTTATCTATCACTATTGTAAATAGTATCAAACTCAATGTCGAATCTTGATGGGACTCAATGTTAATAAGGAAATTATCGCTCAGTCCCCCGCAAGTCCTTACATTGGTCGCAACTCCTTCGTGCATATCTCTAATAAAGTTAATATATTTCAAAGAGATCTCTTTTTTTATCGGCGCCCACCACAACACGTCTCTTGGTATCGTATCATATGTTTTCTCAAGATCAATAAATATTATATGTAGCTCTCTCTTTTGCGCTCTAAATATTTCCATCAACTGTCTTAACAAGTGAATTATTTCAGTGGTGGATCGTCCTAACATAAATTTGAATTGGTTTTGAGACACACTTATCTCCCATATCAATTTATACTCTATCACTCTCTCTCATAATTTCAGCGTATGGTTTATGAGTTTAATTGCTCTATAGTTAAAACAATCTTGTATATTTCATTTATTCTTATATAGCGAGATAAATGTACTCTCTCTCCATGTGTGGGACATTGTCTTTGTTTGTCAAATTTTGTTAAAAAGAGTCGTTAACATTATTATTTCGAATTCACCCAAATATTTCCATACCTCAATAGGAATACCATCAGATGTTATAGTTTTGTTATTTTTCATTATCTTTATGGCCTTCTTTACTTCATAAAGATGAATTTACGTTTAAAATTTTTATTAATCTCTTCTACAAGTATTTCTATATTTTCTATACTTATTGTACTCTTAATATTAAACAAATTATTAAAATATTTCCTCCATTGTTTTCTTATATTCCCGTTTCTTACAAGTGTCCTATTTGTTTCACTTTTAATACATCTAATCTCATTTAAATATTTTCCTTTCCTCTCCCTTAGTCTAACAATTCTATAGATCTCTCTTTTCTCATCGTGAGTCTCCAATCTCTTGTACAATTCGTTATACACTTTACTTTTTGATTCATAGATTATTTTTTTACGTCTTTTTTGTATTTTTCATAAGTTTCGTTACTACTATCACTTTTAAGATTCCTATAACACTTCTTTTTTATTCGGATAGTAGTTTGTATTTTTTCGTTCCACCACCATGACTCTTTACCTCTTGGAGCCCTTCCCTTAGATAATCCAAGAAGTTATCTACGTATGTTTTTAATATTATTAGACATATCTTTCCATATTTTTTTTGAAGTATTATTAACGAACTAATTTGTTATTCCAATTACTTTATCCCTAAAGTCGTCACATTTTTCCATTTTAGATTTCACTACTTAATTTTTGACTCCATATATGATTCACATTGTTTTTGTCATCTAGGCACTCGTACGTTTAAAACTAAAAATTTGTGTTGAGTCGTTACACTCTCCCCCGACATAACCTTACAATCTTTACAGGTCGTTCTATCACTTCTTATACTAAGAAAGAAATTTATCTGACTAACATTTGATCCATTTTTATAGATAACTATATGCGACTCTTTTTTCTTAAAGAACGTGTTTACTAATACCAAATCAAATGCGACTGCGAACTCTAAAATGATATTTCCCGCCTCATTCTTATAGTTGAAATCAAAGTTTTCATGTACGGTTTCAAATCCCTCATTTTTCTCTTCTACCTGTCCATTTAGATCTCCTCCAATAACTAACTTCTCGCTACTTGGTATAGTTTGTATAAATTCATCTAGATTATCCCAAAATTATTTTTTACTAATTACATTTACACCTATTTGTGGCACGTAGACACTAACTATATTAATTACGTTTTCTCTATTTACTAACTTGAGGAGTATAATTCTATTTCCCTTCGTTTTTATCTCTACTATATCTCCTAATAGGTTTTTATGTACAATTACTCCTAACCCATTTTTAATACTATCTTTACCTGTATGCTAAAACTTATAATCATAAGACTCTATTACCATAGCCTTCTCTCCCATCCATTTGGTTTCTTGAACACACATGATCTTAATTTTTCTTCTATTCATTATTTCACATATTTCTCATAAATTTCCGGTTAGAGATCTTACGTTCCAAGTGGTTAATCGAATCCTATCCTGATGAACTATTTTATTTGCTCGCACCCTAAAGTTCTTTGGTAACTTATCATTACATTCGGGGTCCGATGTAGCGCGTCGTTGAGGAGGAAACGCCATATACATTTTCCTATATTTGTCTCCATTTTTTAATTTGACAAACGATTTTTACGCTGGCTGTTAGCCTACTGTAAACCTATTTTTTTATTTGGGATTGGGACCGATCGTGACGAAATTCTTCAAATAATAATATAAAACGATAAAATAAATACAATAAGATAAATTAATAAAATAAAATAAAATTGTAAAATAAATAACGTATTCAGAATTATGAATAATAATAATAACAACAACTTATGCTGAATAAAGTTGAGAAAGAATTATAATGAGATTTAAACTTGTAGTCACTCAATTAAGAAAGAGAGTTGTGATCATTCGATTATTCTTTGGAACAAAAGCCCAAATTTTTAAAAAGCATTTGGTTGCCTAAAGGTGTAGTTGCAAAGGTTAGAAACTTCATCTTCTAATTATTCATAACTTAAGACTGTTAGGAAAAGTTCTTGCAATTTTTTTATAACCTTTTAGCTTCAATGATTTTATGGGGTATATTGCTTTAATCATGAATGCGTCGTGCTTCTCAAATGTAATTGTTTTAGAAGCTAATCAATGCAATCATGACTCATAGATTCTAGTAATTATAAAATTTAATTTAGAAATAGACTTTTTTAATATCTATTTTTTTATTTTTAAAACTCAAATTTAAAATTTTAATTATAAAATTTAATAATCTGGTATTATATCCATCGTTGATATCAATATGCAAATTATCTTATCTTATTTTATCTTATTACAATCTTTCTCTCTTATTACTTTTTTATCAACATATAAAAATTTTCGAACCAGTTCGTTGCCTTTCTGGCAACCCATTCCTTCCCTTCGTTTCCTTTTTTTGCTACCATTTTACCCCTATAAAGAAGCTCTCTTTTAATAGTAGAAACTTGAATTCAAATTTAATTTATGAAATTATTGAAACTTTGCCTTATTCTAGTGGTGTAATATCAATGGTTTGGGGGGCATTTCTAGATGCGAACAAAAAGGATACCCAAAATAGTCTTTATTGTGTTTTTCTTAAAAGATAAGAAAAACATTTTAACTAAACTAAAATTCGAATTTACATTAGTTCGATTAAATTCAACTAAAAACATGTTAACTTCTTAAAAAAATAAGATTCTTATTACGTCTTTTTTTAATAAATATAAAATTTGAATTCAAAATTTTATTTAAATAGATTAATATTCGAACATCCAACTAAACTAAATGCTGTGATTGTTACCTTTATCCTTTAAAATCTTAAAAATTTGCTTTTGTATAAATGTAGTGAACATTCGAACGTAGCACATCTTTTGCATATGAATTTTTTATTTTTTTTACTTTTAGAAAAAGGAAGGCAAGTTGGTCCTTCTTCTTTCTTTTCCTCTCTCAAAAAGAACTCAACTTTTGTGTGTTGTATAGCACTCCATGAATGGATTTGACAAACATGAAATGTCACTAGACGCCGACTGTCGTTTTACTTTTGTTGCTCTCTCTCGATTCATATTCATAGGAGCATGAAGTATATTAGAAAAAATTGTGAAGTAATTTCCCTTTATTTTGTTATTTTTGCTTGTCATGATAACAATTTAAAACTTAATCCCAGATTTTAAAATTAATTATTTAAAAAATAGACATAAAAGATATAAATATAGATATATTTATAGTTAAAATTTTAAAACAAAAATAAAGATAAAACCTTAAAAAAATATATTTAAAATTGACAAATGATTTAAGTTGTTTGAATTTTTCTACTTCACTCTATCGTGCAAGAGAGATGATTTTTGCTGGTTATAAAATAAATTTTGGTTCTTAATTTTAACAATGTAAAAATCTTTAATTAGTATAGTACATTTTGTGGAAGCATTATACCCTTAAATGCTAATATTTTAAAATTTTGAATCAAACACTACTTTTTGTTTACATTATTTTTTATTTATAATTTTTAAAAAAATAAGATTATCCATATAATGTATAATGAGAATGTATTATACTTTTCGAATATTCTTGGATACTTAATAACCAAGAAAGAAAAAAAGTACAAGCCTATCATACTTCACCCGACTATAATCTGTATTATTTACTATATAATGTAAAATAAATATTATTTATTATCTTTAAAATTATAATTTCTGTCCCCTTTGAAATTATATTTCATACTATGCATATTCCCAAATATAATCTCTATCATTTACCATTTGAAGCATAAAAACACAGCTCTATTTCCAAGTGTGTGTACATAAAACACACCAAAGAGAGGAATTGTTGGGGTGAATACTACCAAGATTAGGTTTTTCAACTTTCATGACGGAGCTATCTCCCTCAATTTAAACAAAATTTACATGAATCAACCACAAAGATGAGATTGGAAAGATGAAGATGCAATTGAAATTCTTGAGTTTTATGGTTGAGTTCCACAAAACAAAGATAGGTTACCAAACATCTCTAGTGCACACTACTAGTACAACATGGTGCACTTGGGACTACGTGAATATTGTCATAAGATGAAGGCAAGACTAGGGCTAGAATAGCCAGTTGAATAAACCAGAAACCAGCAAACTGAGAAAATACTAATACAGGTACAAAATGAGGAAGACAACATTTCATCCAAAATCACCAACTGGAAATGTGCTGCTCTCCTTTAAGATCGAGAGCGATCACGTGGTGGTGGTGAGCGGCTGCATGGATGTGCAAGCAAAGTGTAGACATAAGTTTATAACAAAACAAAATTGATATTAGCATGATAGATTTAAAACTACTAACCTGTGATATCTCTCATTTACTGGGCTCTCGCCTCTGCCATAGCTAGGACTTCCACGAGGCTCGGGTCTGGAGGAGCCATGGCCATAATCTGGGCTGCCTCTATCTCTGCGATATGGACTTGGAGATCGCCTGTGATCATAGCCTCTTCCATCAGGAGACAATTCACGATCATGATCCCGGCCCCTTCCACTGGGGCTGTATCCATTCCTTCGGCCATCATCATCTCGAAATGCATATTCCACAGAAATAACTCGATCCATAAACTTGCTGCAGAAAAAAGAATTGTAAATATGTTAGAAAAACCAAGCCAGTTTCTTTCTATATATAATTTATAAACCTCAAATTGGTAACAATAAGAGCAATAGATTAGAGTGAAAGAATTGACCTCATGTTTGTAGCATCTAATGCTTTGGTGGCATCCTCCTGCAGTTCATACTGAATGAATGCAAAATTTCTTCGAATCCTAATATTCAAGATTTTGCCATATGGATCAAAATGTCTCTCCAGGTCCCTTGTCCTTGTGTGAATAGGATCAAAGTTGATAACAAACAGAGTCTTTGAGGGCCTAGTGTTTGATGATTTTCGCGGAGAACCACCCTTTCTGCTGTCTCGTTCTTGCTGCAGTCGAGAATTTCTTTGGATTAAACAAGTGGAGGAAAGAAGCCAGCATACACAGCATAAATGACATGAATAAATGGACAAAGAAGTGAAATCCAACATGGTCCTCAGGAAATGCATTACAATATAATCAAATGACTGATCTACCTTAGTCCACTCAACACGGAGTCTGCGCCCCTTCCTACCAAATTCAGTCCTGTCAAGCCTCTGAATTGCATCTTCAGCATCTCGCTCATCATCCATATAGACAAAAGCAAATCCTATAGAAAGGGAAGGTAAGGAACCAGAGAGAAGACATTTTAGAGTCTGCAGGTAGTTTAAGGTAAAAGGAAATCATCAAATAAGGAAGAGCAAGGAAGCCAGTACAGATTCCTCCATTGAAGACCATACACACCAAGGGTAATACAAACCCGTAAAAGCTAGCAAAAACAAAGAAAATAGCACTTTAGCCAGGAAGTAAACACAACACCTGCCTTTTGTTCTTCATCATGTTTTTAATGTTGACAGATGTCGGAAAGTGAAGACTGAGCAAAAGTCATGAGGAATGAAAAAGGCAATGGTGTCTCAAGGAAATGTACAATGGTGGTGCCATGGTGGATCAGATTGTTTCTTTTGAAAGACACAAGGAGGATGAGGCAAGGGGACAAGCCATAAAGCAAATGCAGACGCCCGTCCATCCAAAAAGACCATGGGCATTCCCAAGTAATCCTGCGCCAAAGAAATTCTTGAGTATGGGGGTTTATGCTTGATAAATGTCTTGCTTTTTCCTACAGGGAAAAAACCAGATTTATAAGGGTTCTTTCTCAAATTATTATTTTTCCAAACTGGTGTATATGTGATAGTTTTCCTCTCCTAAACGTAGCCCAGACTCCAAACCAGACAGGCATTTTGCCTCATCTTCATGCATCCTGCAATTCATGGCCTTGTATTGGACAAACAACAGCGCAGAAGCTGTCACATTTATTGTGACTGTGAGTGTAGAATTAGTTGCACTGAGAGTTTAAAATGCCCTTGGCCCATCACAGATCCACAAATACCCAAATGCCTCCATCAAAATCCAGCATTCAATCTTTGAAATTGTGCTGTTTCAGAATATCCCCAATAGTTGGGATTAAGCCTCAGATTATTGTTGTTGTAGTATCCAGAAGAGGCTGTTGGTTTAAAGAAATTGGCTGCAACCAGCAGCATATTGAAGCCCTTAATCATTACCTTTAAGCACCACATTATGGCTTCCGAAAAAGCCAAAATGGCTATGCTAAAAAGTTGAAATGAAGAATGCAACATTTACGTAGGTATGCATCCATAAACAGAAATAATCTGTCTATCATATTGAAAATGAAAATTAAAGCAAGGAAATAAACTAATCAAATAACTAACCAGACTTCATATCCACCCTATCAATCTTCCCATATTTCCTGAAAAGTCGTTCAACATCAGACTGGCGTGCATCATACTCTAAATTTCCGCAGAAGATTGGCCTCGAAGCCATCAGGCAAACTCAATAGACAATGTTTGAAGACCCTGAAAGATGAAAGGGATGTAAAACAAATTTCCAGTAGATGGAGAGGCAACATCAAAATCAACCCCTAGATGCCCTGATCAATGATTTGTCACAACCCACTAATGAAAGAATCCCGCATATCCTGCTATACAATTTTTTTTCCTCAAGCGCCCTGAGCACATTGTGCGAATTTGATGACCCAACAAAATCTGGGTGCCTAAGGATTAGGAAGAGCACTAATTCATCTGTCAGCCCAAAGCAATACATAGTACAATGATACATAGTACATAATTTCAGTCCCAACCTATAAGACCCCATCATACTTGATATATAGTACATAATTTCAGTCCCAACCTATAAGAACCCATCATACTTGATATATGGAATTTCCTCCCATCCCTATGGGTATTAATACTCATCGGGTATGGTGGCTGTCGGATGGTGACCTGCACAAATCCTAGCCGTCCAAAATTTTCTATTAAAAAAATTCTAAATATTTTGGATGGTCCGTATTTGTCCGATCCCCCACCCCTAACTCTTGATATATATAATCTTTAACTTTTCTAGTAGAATAAAGGTAAATGAAGAAGGCAGAACCATATGAATGATTCCAACTAAGTTGCACCTAAGGCTTAGTTGAGCTGAACTTTTTCGGTCCTCGTAACATTACTGGGTAAAATTAAATCTGTATGACAATCACATGTTCCCAAGTACAAAGATTCAACCAAATCAGCTAAAACAGCAAAATTGAATCTTAACTCTAACACCATACTAGGATAACTTAGAAATTCAAACCTAAAAGCTAAAAAAAAAGGACCCCATCTTTGAGAAATTCTCTTTTAATTTGGGAAATATTTTCACTAAACAGATCAATTCACACTCACTCTAAAATCAGATCTACAAGTCAAAATACGATAGAGAGAGAGAGAGAGAGAGATGTGATTGTGTTCATATTCAAGTTTGCAGTGATGAAAATCCTAACCTGAAAGAGTTGTAACTGAAGCTTGAAATAACCAAACAAAAGTTAAAAAAAAAGAAGAAAAATATTCAACTTTTGGAGAAATGGAAAATTAGATCCATTTCAAAGATTGAATCTTTGAATGAAGACTCAGACTGTGTGACTTAAAATAGATCCGAAACAGATAGACCTTAGAGCTAGAGAGAGAGAGAGAGAGGGAGAGAGAGAGATTAGGGTTTTACCTGATTTGGGGCAAAAAACAGTGGAAAACCAAAAAGACAGCTTTTGGCTCGGTAGAGCAGAACACCGGACGATGTTTATGTTGCCGTCGTGGTTGTTTTAAGTTGACTAAGACGACGCCGTTTCATGTTTGTTGAACTTGGTAATATATAGTAACCTTACGGACAAGATAAAACGCGTTAGATATTTTGTGATAAGCAAGGAGGGATGTTATGCTGCGGACAGTTCCACACTCATTTTCTGGGACCATCCATTCGCTACTTGCCACGTCGGACGGCCCAAAAGGTCTTGTCATATACTTGAACCTTTTTGAATTAAGCATTGGTATGACAATTAAATATCTTTTAGATCGGAAAAATTACGTGTAAATTCTTTAATTTTTACTTAAAATTTTAAATTTTATTTTATTATAATTGAATTATTAAATGAACAGTTTAGGAATTTTTTTTATTATTTTTATTTTTTTTTCCTTTATCGACATTTTCGGAAAAATATATTGAAAAATATGTTTCTTTACGGTGTGATCAGAATACAAATACTGCTTGAGGATTATTGATTTAAAATATAGAGATTATATCAATACTTAAAATATTTAGATTTTGAGATAAAAAATAGAATTCAACTATATATTACTGTAGACTTACCCTTTAACTTCACAAAGTTCAAACCCAATAGCCATTTTTACCTAAAATTGCAAATTAAAATTTTCGATCCATGTGGGGGTGAGAACAAAAAGCTACTAATTAATGAAAACATGACAGAGAGAATAGAGGCTAAATGATGAAGATTAACAGATAATCCAAGTGTGATACTAGTTGGGGTGGGGGGACATTAAATTAAGAGAGATAATGAAGTTTTTGTGCCTTTTCAATAAGTCCAAATAGGGATAGAATCAAATATTAAGTATTAGATTTGATATAATCATAAGTTTAATCTTTTTTATAGAAAAATTTGATAAAATAAAATAGAGATGAGATATGCATGAATATGGACAAAGAGAATATAAATTAAAATTATTTGTTTCCCAGTTTCTTGAAAGGGGCCTAACACCTTGATTAATATTAGAAGAGGAAGGCATGAAGGTGATATGTGGGGTGATGAATGTGTGAGTGCATACAAAATAGTAGCAAAATAGAAGTAAGAGAGTAGAATACGATTTGTACTTGGCGGTGGGGATGGGTGGGGATCTTCTCTCTCTATCCTTTGTTTTTGGCTAATCTGATTTTGACTTGTTCCATTTATTGATCTTTGTTTTATTCATTCAATTTAGTGCAAGGAGAACGACTTGTAAAATGTTGAACTTGTGCTTTTAGAAAATATGACTTTGGTATTTTTGACAAAAGTTGGTGTACCTTGGACTTAGTAGTACAAGGTGTCTCAAAATTTATTTTGCTTTGTCTAAAAGGTATGAGGCCATCTTGAGAGAGAGAGAGAGAGAGAGAGAGAGATAGAGAGCTTAATTCTTTCTATGAGTCACGCAATTGAGGCCGAACAACTCTTTGCATCATATGTAGGCAGAGTTCGACTTCAACAAAAAGTAAAGTATTGAAAACTTAACTTGGTCATATTAGACACAAGAAAGCTTATCATGACTACCTTATTATCAACTTTAGCCCTTCCCCCCCCCCCCCGGGGGGGTACATGCTTTGAAGAACTTTGTCTTCAACAAAAAGCAGCTTCTTGCCCATATATCTTCTCACTTTTTTGGGCAGGAAAGCCACTTATAAATCTTAAGAAGACAAAGCAAATACTATTAAAAAATATAAGCCCACCTTGGCATTATCATTTTTCTTCACTCCCACCATATGGAAAAGATTCACTGAAGGTAGGAGGAACAACCACAGATGAAGAAACCTTAAACCTCTTACTCCTCGAACCCTCCCCACCATCTCTGCTAATGCATATCTCAGGACTATCCATCCACCAAAAGTTGTGATCCCCAAACCCTTGCTCTCCAACATCGGACAATCCATCTGAATCCAATTTGTGATGGCGAAATGATCCAATCCACTCGTTTGAGCAATCCGAAATACTTGAACTCTCCCATGAACTTGGAGATGACTCATGTTGATCTGTCGCATGAGGCACTATGATACTTGGTTGAACCACGTTGTCAATAGCACTTCTGATGTGGTTATCAACTTGAGCGGTGTTTTGGTAATTTTGGTAGCTCCTAAAATGGAAAATACTTGCAAACGTGAAATGGTCACTCACTCTACTCTTGGAGGACTTGTTTTCACTTGTTCTAGCCATGATGCTTTGTAGGTTCTTACTTAGCTTGGCCTTTAAGGATGAGAAACTTAGGCTATGTCGACCTGTCGAATCGGTTGAGGTGGTGAACGAGGCACCACTCGAAGGGGTTGAGCTGTGGTTTGTGGTAGTAGTGGTTGGTGCAAAGTTGGTTCGCGCATTTTCACCACGTAGGGCTCGAGCCGCCTCATCATAGGCTCGAGCCGCTTCTTCAGGGGTGTCATAGGTGCCGAGCCATAGCCTTACACGTTGCGATGAGTCCTTGATTTCCGCAACCCATCTTCCTGAAGGCCTTTGTCTAACTCCTACAAATTTTCTAAATGGTGATGATTTCGTTCGTGGTGCAATTGTGACAGCAGTGCTCGCAGCAATGGAAGCAGTAGCAGCAGTGACACTAGAAGCAGTGGTGGTGGAGGATGTTTGTCCAACCATTTTGTCAAAGATATGAAGTTATCTACTAATCAGAGTTTGCTTCTACCTCCCTCTCTCTTGGTATCTCTCTCACTCTTTTCTTTCCTTTTCTTTTTTAAGTTTTGGTGGTTTTTGGTTTGGAGTGAGGAAGTCTTATTGAACATGAGAAGCTCTCTTGTAGTGCAAAGATAGTACAATACCAATACTATATATAAACACACTCCAACACATAAAGAAAGCATTGGTGTATACCCATCTCTATTATTTTCAAATTTTGTTTTTATGCTATTTATTATTTTGTTTAACTTATTAATTGTAGTGTATGATTGGAAGGGTACCCCAAAATTCTTCACCTATCTAGCTACTTAATGCATTTGGCTGAGCCTCTTCATAGAAAAGCTAAAGCTGCAACTTTACTTTTCATATATATATTTTTTTATTCATTATCATTTTTTTCCTTAGATACTCTTTATTTGAACATTTGGCGTTGCTTGAAAACAAGAATGTCTTCCATGGAAAGGAAACTGTCTCATGTATTCAAACTGGGTGAATTAACCAATGAAGTTGCTTGACTCAATCAAATAAAATGATGTTTATGTGTAATTCACATAACGAAGAAGACAAAAGTATTTGTGTTTTATGGCATTTTGATTCTCTTAATAAGTGTATGGCCTTGGATTTGCCAAGAGACCAAGCTCGACTATAGTCTATAGAAGTGGAACCATCATAGTAGCTCAAGCTTTACTGATCAACAACTTTAAGTTTAATATAAGTTGGGACTTTATAAATATTCGATCTAAGAAGTCTTTTTTTTTTTTTTACCTCTTAGTGAAAAGGGGAGGCGGAGAACAACCAACACCATTAGTGTCAGTGGGTCAAATCCCTAGTGTATAAAAATTTCTCAATACCAATATTTTCCCGTTTTTAAAATATTTCTCCGTTTTTAAAATATTTCAACAAACTAAATTAATTAATATTTATATAAAAGTTCTTATATTTTTATATTTAATGAATTATTTGCTTATTTAATTATAATTTTTATTTTTATTTTATTTTTTATGATTAATAATTATATATTCGATCATTTCATATTTTTATTATAAAATATAACTATCTTATTGTTTTCATAAAATAATTAATATTTACATAAAAATTTTCTTATATTTTTTATATTTACATATTTTTCACATTTTCATTTCATTTACTTTTAAAACATTCATTTTTCTGTATCATCTCGTATTCATTTCCGTTTCCTTATAACCAAGCGTCAAACTATGAGAATCTCATCTTGATATAAATGTTTAGTTTGTGTGACAACCACTATCCTTAGAGAAAATATAAAATTATCATACATTATTCTCTATTTTTATTTAATAATAATGATATAATTTATAATTTTATAGATTGTTCTATGTATTTTATGTGAGTAAAAATTAGTATACCTGACCCACGAGATGATATGTGCACCGGAACGATACGAAGTTGTCAAAGACCGAAATATATTTAACTTATTCACATTTATTTATTTTCTTTATTTTTAACCATTTATTTAAATTTAGTTTGAATTTGACTCATATAATATATTATCAATCTATTTTAGTTTATTGAATATAATTTTATTTTAATATTATTACTTATCACAAAAATGTCCAAAATTCATTATATGTGTTTTTATGCAATTTTTTAAAAATATTTAAAAATGGTCTAAAGAATATCGAAAAAATCAAAATGAAAAAAATTTAATATTTCCCTAATTTCACATCTCCAATAAATCAAAATAGGAGAAATGAGCCGATTCCGAAGCCGCAGTTCAAATGTTAGCCGAGCCGAGGGAGAGGAGTGAGTGAATGTAGGAAGAGGACTGAGGGAAGCTGACAGAAGAAAGGGTGTCTGAGTTTGTCGGCTAGCTAATCAAGAACGGATTTGGAACGTTGGTTCTTCAATTTAAAAATCCGGCGGGAAAAATGTTTATTTTAATCGACCCAAATGACCCTACAATTAACCTTTTTGTTGATTAAATGATTCGTGGACCCCATCACTCCGAACTCTGTCGTTTCTGTTGTTTTTACCTTCGTGGACCAAAATACCCCCTCTCTCTCTCTCTCAATCTTTCCGATTAAATTAAATTAAATTCAATTAAATTTTTAAAAAATAAAACTTACTTATTTTCTTAATATATAAAATTTAAATTTAAAATTTTATTTAAATAAAACCAATATTTAGTCATCGGATTAACTAAACGTTTGTCCTACTCTATAGAATGATATATTATGATTTTTACACAAATTTTTTAGCAACTCATTTCTATTTACTTTAATATTATTTAATTAAAATAAAAATTTTGAAACAAAAAAAATAGTTTCTTAAAAATTATATAAATTATTTTTTTCATGAATCTCTATTTTATTTCATATGAACTTTCTCAAATTGGGTCAAACATTTTGCTATCAAAGTTATTAGAGGTTGTACTAGAGGTTGTACGATCATATTTATTAATATACAATCAGTTTAGTAAAATGAAATGTAAAATTTTTTAATTAAATCTCAGATTTAAAATTTAAAAATAAAAAAAATTATACTATAAAAATTGTTTTTTAAATAAGATTCTTACAGATATTCAAATTAAATTAATTAAAATATAATATGATGATAAGTTAAAAAAAAATTATATCACATATAATCTCACCTCCATTGTTTTCTCAATTTCGTTTTTACACCCAATACCCCACGTCCTGTAGGGGACTTGGTACCATTGTTGTGGCCCATTCATCAAGGCGTCTAGCCCTAAGAATAACAAGAAGAGGTAATGAGAGAAGAAATGACTACTCTATTGGTTTTGATTGTTGAAACTAGGACCGTAGGATTAAGATACTAAGTCATTTCTGATTTTGAGCTGCGGCCTCTGGATTCCAAACA
Source organism: Dillenia turbinata (assembly GCA_037126225.1). Taxonomy (NCBI): domain Eukaryota; kingdom Viridiplantae; phylum Streptophyta; class Magnoliopsida; order Dilleniales; family Dilleniaceae; genus Dillenia; species Dillenia turbinata. The sequence continues at coordinate 23,367,595 of JBAMMX010000021.1, forward strand.
CATTCAATTCCCTTGCCCTTGAAATGAGAGATTTGTCTTCTACAACGTTGGACTTTGGGTTGGTAACAAAATCGAATGACACGTGGCATCGATTCAGGACATGGTATCTAGCTTAGACCAATGGAGACTGAGAATGGAAAGCAACCAAAATAGTTGACACTCATCACCCTGTAATCACCGGATATTGAACAATTGGACAAAATCACCTTTTGCAAGTGGTGGGTAATAGAGACAACTAATCAATCGTTTAGTGACTGCAAATGGGGACATTATCTCTCCTTTTTTTTTTAAATAAAAAAATATATTAAAACGAGATTAAATAAAAGAAAAGAGAAAATAGAAATAGAGAAAGTCTATCACTTAAATCGTCATCTCTCTCTCTCTCCCCCCAATTTTTGATTGTTTCCAAATACAAGGAAGAAGCAAGTTGATCTTAAAAAAGTAGGGTGTTGTAACATTTGGTTACAAACGTTTTGTCCCCTAAGGAGTGCCAAAGGTGATAAGTAGGTCATATGTTCTAGGGTTTGCCATGCCAATGCATTGTCTACCAACAACATTAGTTTTATATCATTTGTTACTAACACAAGTGGCGATAATTTGCGTACATGATTAAAGAAAGTTTTATAGGGTTCTCTCGAGCTAAGATAATTATAAAACCATATTAAAAAATTTATTCGAAAGAATTACAGTTATAACTCAATCTAATCATTTTATATTAAACGAACGTTTCTACACGTACAATACTCAATAGAAGTTTTTAGCAACAATTCGATTTTAATTTTGAGAGTGTTTTGAACCTTTGTATGTATGATTCTTCCTCAATGACTTGGTCACTTTTGCAAGTTAGCAGTCAAACTTAGGGAATATTGTTGGGTAGTAATTTGACATATGGTTTGGCATGCTCTGCTTGCTTGTATTCGATTCACCTTATTTATGGGATTATAGTACTTCTACCAACCTTCTCACAAACTGTCAATACAAGTAAGGTTAAAATATATACAAATATGACAGTCTCAACAAGTTAGAAACTTTACAATCATTCTCTTAATTTTAACTATACTAAACTTTCATCAGGGGAAAAATATCTTGAAGCATTCAACCATGCTTCTACAGATTCCCCATCGTTCCTTGAACAAACATACTTTTATATATACATACATACATATATACATTCATGCATGCATGCATGCATGCATGTATAATGACTTACAATATTTATTTTTCCCGTCCCACTCAGAACTTTTAAGAAGAAAAATTTATATACATGATGATAAAAGTTCTAATTTCAAGTATTTAGACGAAACTCTTATATCTAAAAATCTAATTTTATATGTAAGTTATTTATGTCTTGCGACATAAATTTCTAATTTCATTTCTAATTATAAGAAACAAGTGGGAGATTTCACTCATAGCTTAAAAACAAATTGTTTTGAGCTTGTTTTGTAAATTTCTTGAGACGAACTTTTTATATTAAAGGAGGAAAACTTGAGTTTTTTTTCTTTTTTTTTTTTTTTTGCACATAATGAATAAATATGTATTAAGTAGCATAATACTCAAGCTCTACTTTTTTTTACATAATTTTTTTAATATAAAGAAATGTAATCAAACGGGATCGAACTAAAAAAGAAAGACTCTATTACTTAAACTGTCCCTAAAAGACTTTGCACATAATAAATAAATATGTATTAAGCAACACACTACTCAAGCTCTACCATTTTTTCCCCCTCTCCAAACACGAGAGAGTTGAGTTTGAAATTTGAAAGTTTGTACAAACCGAAGTTAAGCAAACTTTGATTATTTTACAACTCCAACTTCTCTATTTTTTTTAATTATATATTACTGGTATTGGATACCTATTTTAAATTCGATTGAATTCAATTCGCGTTGAGTTCGACTCTTAAGAGCAATGTTCTCCTAACACTTATTGTTGGAATTAATTGATTCACATATAGCGGAAGCATTCATAAATAATTTTTGAGAAAAAATAAATATGTATTGGGTATAGTATAAATACCTCGAATATGCAGTCTTCAAAAATCGACCGTGCATCCCTCAATCGGATCTCGCGGTCGGGATGGTGATCACGATGTTAATCGAACCACCACCGCAATGTCACAACGCCGCAACCCTCAGTCCGACGATCATCGTGACGGGAAAAATTCCCTACACGGAATTTTTCCTCATGCCCTCTATATTCTCTCTCTAGAGAATCTTTTTCTCTCAAGTGATACACCCATCGGCCATGAACAACATGCATTTTTAGGAGACTATGTTATATGGGAGATGGAAACTCCCCTCAATTCCATATGTGTCCCATATTCCTGCGTGAGAGAGAGAGAGTGAGAGAGAGATAGGTTGTGTGGGTTGGTAGGTATGGGTTAGTGGGAGTTATTCTACTAACCCCTATCAATTACCTAAAATGCCCATCTAGGGCACAATAAACTAATATCTCCCACTTGCACTTGAGAGCATTATACGTCTGTCACAAGATCACAACTCATGTGACCTTTCACACATCACCCTGCTGGACTTTCATACAGGATTGAGCGTCGTGCGACCTGCGAGTACACCTACAAGCAAATACCTCTCGATGCATCTGTTAGGATGATCAAGAAGTCATCGTTAGTATCAAAAGAACTCGCTGCACTACAGATCCAAGACTAATTACATCCATCGAGCTACTTTCCTCAACGAAAGTAATCTCCAATAAGTGCTCGACTGTGTATCCACTATTATGTTTACATCCCAACATGGACAGACATAATAAGCTAGCCGGTGAATACAACATAATGATGTAATGTCAGTTGGTCTTCCTTTTCCCAAACTCGAATCTATTAGCATCAATTTAGCTGCTTTCCTAGACCTGTCCCTCAGATCTCAATTTATCTTCCGGGCCATCGGTAAACAGACTAAAGTAGCAACACTGAGCCAAGACTTTTAGAAACAGTCGAAAGTGATAAGAGTACAAGAGATCCTACCCAATGGATCTCGGGTCTCACACAGTGGGAACGAGGATCAAAATCATATCAGTGTCTCAAATAATGCTCCCACTATCCCTGGTCGACATATCACACGCGGTATGAAACGCGTGCCACAATGTTATTCCCTCATCTCTCAAAGGGCATATGTCAGATTTCTCTAACACTGTGCAGGTATGAGACTCAGTCTACATATAAGACTTTACCCAGAGATCTCAGAGAGAGTATCTCAGAGACAATATCACTAGTCGCAGGTGATATCTGAGATCTCAAACCTGGCTACTTATAGGCAATATGGATGTGGGTACGTCCATGCCGGTCATATCACATATGACCTCATCCTGAACACATATCAAGGCGACTTATGTTCTAGTAGGGCCACTCTCAAAGCCTCTTACCACTAGAAACCGTCTCATCTCCGCTTATCCAGAGCTGGAGATGGTTACTCGTGTGAAGAGTCGACCACGCCTGCCTGACATATCATTTATCACAACATATCACAAAATATATGACAATTAAAATAGTGTAATAAATAAGTGACCCAATCATGCACACATGTCATATATATAACACAATAAGCATCAGTACAATATGAGAAATGTGAATGTACATGCAAACCTAATGATTCAAATATCTCATATAGGAATCTAACACAATGGGTTTATTGAAGGGATCAGCCAACGCGCTGTATAGTAATGTACTTAATTTGTCACTTCACCCTTCTCGGTGATGTATCTCATAACGTAGTATTAGATATCAATGTGTTTGAACTTATTGATACTTAGGGTCTCAAGAGTGGTCAAAGGCGGCCTGATTTTCTCAATAAATCATCACTGGCCTCCCACTATCTGACACAACCCCTAAGTGATCCGAAAATTTTCAGAGCCAAACACTCTCCTGAACTGCTGTTGAGCATCTCATAAGCTCAGTCTCCATCGTAGATAGAGATATACAGGTTTACTTCTTGCTACTCCAAGACAGTAAAACCTAATATCGATTTGCATACGTTCAGATCACCAATCCAGTTGGTATCTGAATACCCAATAAGATGCAAATCACCTCCTCCGTAACATTAGAGGAGGTTCGCAGTTCTCTCGAGATATCTCGGAATCCTTTCATTGCTCACCAGTGATCCCCTTTAGGATTCGATCGATACCTAATTACCGTAGTGACTACAAATCAAACGTCTGAACGTGTACACGACACTGCGTACATCAGATCACTCAGTGCACTGGAACAAGGGATTCTACTCATTTCCCTTGTCCTTTTCTGAGTCTTAGGGCATATGTCAAGAATCAGGCTTTAACCTTTTAGCGATAAGAGTATCTTTAAGGTCGTAGTCGATTTTCTCGAAGTACTCGAGAACTCTTTTGATGTTTGACTCCAGTGAAAGGGTCAACACCTGTCTCGAGCGATCCCTCTAGATCTTAAATTTTAGGAAGAACTGAGTCTCACCCATGTTCTTCACATCAAGACTCGACAATATCCACGTTAACGTGATCATCAGATACTCTCTGTTGTTCCCAGTCAATAGAATGTCATTCACATGAGAACATGATCAAAAGAACGTAAAAGGTATATGCGATGATCCTCTCCGATCATCACGAAACCGTAAGATATCACCTTCTCGTGAAATCTCAAACGTCACTGTCTGGATTGATGATTAAGGTCATATGTAAACTTCCGAAATCAACAGACCTTATCATCCAGATCTATAAGAATAAAGCCAAATGGTCATTCCTTATAGATCCTCATCCAAACTCCCACTCAGGAGAACAGTCTCAACGTTCATCTGATCTCACTCCAGATCCATATCATGTCCTTGACAATCGCTAAAAGTAAACAGATCGATGTAATCTTGCCCTCAGTCTGAGTAACCCCTGGTTATCAAATAGGCCTTATACCTCTATACTGATCCGTCGGCCTTTTTCTTGATGTTGAGAACTCACTTATTCTCAACGGCCCTACTTCTCTCAGATAAATCAACTAGATCTCAGATCCTGTTGATTCTCATCAACTCCTCTCACCCATGGCCTATAATCAATGGTCCTCCATGGAACCCTCAAGAAACTCTATGACAGTTAAAGGTTTCTCGTAATCCTCAAGAGTCATACTGAGAGCCTCTCCCTCAATCGGAAAGCGACGGTTAGGTACACATCCTCGACTACTCTTAAGAGGATGGGAAACCCTTTTACCTTTAGACGGATCGCTCCCACTAGAACCCAGATCCGTAATGGATTCTTGGATCCTGCCACTGGGATTAGCCAACCACTAGGCTCATCCATCTCATGAAAGGTAAAGTCCCAATTGATTTCACCTCTCATAGGGAAATCACTTTCAAGAATCTCGGCTTCATGAGACTCAATCTTAATGAGAGTGTCATCTGTATGCTCATTAGAAATAGATTTCTTTTCTCGCAAGCCTAACTCGCTGTGCAAATGCGAGAAATAGTGAACATACGTTGCATAACCCTATAATCTCGAATGGCTAAGGTCAGATTGCCTCCCTGTCCAAAGCTCATATGGAGTACTGACTGCGAACTTCAATAGAATACGATTGAGAACATAAGCTGTAGCCAATAACGCATCTCCCCAATGGGAAACAGGTAAATTGGTTTGCATCATCATCGGCCTCACCGTCTCAAACAAAGTCCTATTTCTCTCTCGTGGCTACTCTACTCCACTGAGTAGCGATGAATAGTCAGTTTCTCGTAATGCTCTTCTTGAAATAGAGCTCTTTAGACAAATACTCGCACTCTCAATCGGTTCTGAGTTTCTCAACTCTTAGATCTAACTGATTCTCAACCTCGCTAATAACCTCCTGAGGCACCTCAATGCCTTAGACTTGCGCGAGATCAAATAGATATAACCGAAACACGTGTAATTGTCTATAAACGTAATAGAATACCCAACACCATTTCAGGTTCTCACGTTCATAAGGCCACAGATCTTGGAGTGAACCGACTGCAATGGAGTCCCAGCCCTCATTCCATTGTCGAATGGTTTTCTTGTAAGTTTGCCGTCTAGACAAGACTGGTTAGCGGGTTCTACAAAACCACTCACTACTAACCGGTTCATCCTCTCTCACACTAAGAGGACAACAAGAAATACTATCGAAAAGAAATCATTTCTAGTGCATTCAGTCCCTCACGAACCAAAATAGAACCAATCAAAGAATTGTCGTAACAAATAGAAATTTTAAATTTCTAAATTAACAGAGCATATCCTAAACTGAAATCAAGTTCCGTCGAACTTTTGGAGCGTAAAGGGCATACAGAGTCTAGCAACTTTGCAACTCCAACTTGCAAGTGCTACTCCCTCTGATGTCAACAAAACACTCCGTTTTAGTACGTAAATCCTCCTACTTGAGGACTTACTGGATGGAACTTTATAAGCGCGCTCCTATCTCGAGCTGCGTAGTATTATCGGTTTTCTCGAATGGTTTTCTTCTTACCTGAGGCTTGAGTCACATAGGAGTCCTTGCTCGACTCCATCGCATAAGCATGACCCGAGTATGGCCTACTCGCCTCTAGATGCTCCTACTCGAGCTCACTGTGCCTATTCACATTAGTGAAAGTGCGAATACTTTCGTCGTATATGAAATAGACTTTCATGAATTCTCATGAATCAGATAAAGAGCTGGATCGCATCTAGCACTAGAAAACATATCCGAAATGGGCTCAGTCACAATCCCCAACTCGGCGATCATACTCGACATTTTTATCAAATGTTGCATCATCATATGATCAACCATTTTCTTATAAGTTATTATACTTATAAGGTAGCATCTTCATCTCAGGATCTGTAAGAGCACTATAATACTTTTTATAGGGTGAGCCGAACCGATAAAACCGTAGGATATTGCTCATAGACTGGGATCACATCATCGTGCATGCTACTCAGGAAGATTGCCCTGACTCGACTATCATTCCTCTTTCATACACGTAATGTCTCCTAATCCCGTCTCTCTGAGGTGTGGAACCCTCCCAGGAGTCCACCATCCCATGCCTCAGAATTTAATTAGATCTTGCTCCTCGAGGATAAATTGAATCTACCAGTGAAAAATCTCGTATTTATCACCATTCAATTTTATTCCCCTTTCAAAAATCAAATACGACAATTTTAATTACAGTCAATGAGATAGTTGTGACTTGTGATGCTTATTCCCACATTTTGTGCACCCTACGAATCAACAAGACTCAAATAATTCGAATACATACCCTAAGACGAGCGTATGAATCAACAGACACAATACACCACAATCCGGGGTAGCATCTCACCGTTTGGATTAGGATTCGATGCACAAAAACCCACAAAAAGTCACTTTTATGGATGTGGAACCCTCAAAAATTGAAAAAATTTCAATTCAGGACTACCTGACGTGCCGCCGGTGGTCCCACGCACCGGTGGCGCGTCCCCACGCGCCTCCACGCACCGGTGGCGCGTCCCCACGCGCCTCCACGCACCGGGAACAGCTTCTGGCGCGTGCCAGACGCGTAGCGCGTCTGGCACGCGCTCACACGCGCACTCTGCGCGTCTGCTCACTCGCCTGATGTGTAGGCGCGCGGGTCACGCACCTGCACGCGCGCGACCTGCGTTCGCGGGTCGGTTCCGGACCTGGGAGCGGGTCGGAACTCGAAACCCGGTCCGAATCCGGTAGTGGGTCGGGCGGTTCGGGGGTGACACGTGTCCGGGTCGCACCGACCCGGACACCCAGGCCGATTCACGCGCCTCTAGCGCGCGTGAAACTCATGCTCCCCTTCCCTGCGGCTTCACGCGCCCGCGGGTTTGGACTTCGTCTTCTTCACCCGATGGTTTCTGTAACCGGGTCTTTTGACCCGGTTGTCGGAAAAGTTCATTTTCGGCACCATTTTGACCGGATTTTTTATGGAATCTCTAATTCCATTTATTCCAAGCATCCTTGACTTGATTTTTGGAATAATTATGCCCTAAACTCGGCGTATTTTGGATCCAAAAATCCGACCATCCGTGGTCAATTTTGAAACCCCATTTTCCGGCCACAAATATATTCAATGTATATATCAAATTGAAGAGCATGAAACAAGAATTACAGATCTATAAATTTCATGCATTGATTTGCTCTAAAACTCGACAAATCTAAGGTTGAAGAGGTCGGTCACTATTCACAGTCGAAACTTTCAACTGGAATTTTCTTCGCCTAAACGTACTCAGAAAATTACGAAAAAATTATTTTCGTGTTCTAGGGATCATGGGGAACGCAGTGGTGTTTTCGGATTCATGAAACTCATCCGTGATCCAAACCCAAAATTTTAAACCCAATAATTTTTATACCCAAAAATTAACCCGAAAATTATTTTTAATCCAACGTATCGCTTTGATACCAATGTTGGAATTTATTGATTCACATGCAGCGGAAGCATTCATAAATAATTTTCGGGAAAAAGTAAATATGGATTGAGTATAGTATAAATACCTCGAATATGCAGTCTTCAAAAATTGACCGTGCGTCCCTCGATCGGATCTCACGATCGGGATAGTGATCACGATGTTAATCGAACCACCACCACAATGTCACAACGCTGCAACCCTCAGTCCAACGATCATCGTGACAGGAAAAATTCCTTACGTGGAATTTTTCCTCATGTCCTCTATATTCTCTCTCTAGAGAATCTTTTTCTCTCAAGTGATACACCCATCGGCCATGAACAACATGCATTTTTAGGAGACTATGTTATATGGGAGATGGAAACTCCCCTCAATTCCATGTGTCCCATGTTCCTGTGTGAGAGAGAGAGTGAGAGAGAGATAGGTTGTGTGGGTTGGTAGGTATGGGTTAGTGGGAGTTATCTCACTAACCCCTATCAATTACCTAAAATGTGCCTCTAGGGCACAATAACCTAATACTTATTTTTTTTCATATACAAGATTCAAACTCGAAATTTTATTAAAAAAATATTAGACGTCGATGCTTCTCTATTTAGCTTGTCATCACATTGATGAAAACTTATCACAGACATTTTATTCATAATAAAATTTGTACCATTAATGGTGACAAGGAACAAAAGCTGCCCTTTTTAAAAAAGGGAAGGAAAGGGAAAGAAAAAAAAATAAAAAAAAAAAGGAGAATAAGATCAGATCTTAGTTATTCTTCTTATTAGTCTAATCTCATAGTGAATTTAAAATTCTTAGTTTTGTTGGTTAATAGTAGCACTTCAATCATATCCATGGCGATGAAATCATTGAAACCCTTTAATGATGATGTAGTAGAGCTTGCAAGTTAGTAGTCAAAATGATGCGATTTTAATCTAAATCATAGTTAATCATATCTCATTTAACATATACTTTGGCATAATTTATTTGTAATGTCGTGAATGCTTGCCGAGTAAAGAGAAATTATTTGATGACATTGCTATTTCATATCTTAAGAGGGCGAGTTTTGACGCAACGGTGAAATTATTTCTACGATGACCTCAAGTTGATGGTTTCAAGGCGTGAAAATAGTCTCTTCATAAAATACAAGGAGAAGGTTGCGTACATATACACTCACTTTTTCTTACCTCCACATTAAGTCAGGAAACATTTTAGATGACGGGTGAGTCCTTTACTGCTATTACATATCTTAAGAAGAGGGCTAAGAATTTGGTGTTAGATGGTGAGATGTTGTGAACATATCCTCAATTTAATGGTGGGTGAATGATTCAAAGATTACCAATACTCAATTGATACCATTCGAAATTGGGTTAGATATATCAGATCTTCAGCATCCAAGTTAGCCAAATTTAAGATAATGTTGGCAGCAAGAAAAGATTGAAAAACTATTATGTCTTGATGTTGGAGGCTGCTGTGAAGTTTCAAAAGGCTTTTGAGAGGTTGGGAGTTAGAAGATAAAGCTATACTGTTTCCTTTGCTGATCAGAAGAGGGCAGGCTTCTCATTCTCTCTTTGATTGGGATACTGCCAGCGTATTTGCTAGGTTCTTGAAAAGATTTAATGTGTAGTCAAAATTAAGCTCAATATCCTCCGGAAAAACCGACTCAAATGAGTTTTTCTTTCATTTTTTTTGTGTATATGTATCTACCATCAACCAGTATCCGAATTTAATCCGATTAAATCCGATTCGAGCACTGTGGAGAGGGGGTTGGCTCTTTCAGTACCTATTTTTTATTTTTAAAACTTGAACTCGAGATCACCGGTGGTGACTCAAACGAGTTTTTAAGTAGAACATGAGAAACCTTCAAACATAAACAACCAAGTAAAGAAAAAGCAAGCGGGCTTTGTTTGTAGGATGGGCTTGGGCTAATCCCATAAAAGGATAGTGGTTTATTCACATTTCACTATTATCAAGGCCCACAATATCCAAGCCCAATTTTCAGGCCCGTCTCCAAGGGTCATGATCCAAAAGGGCGGAAACAAACCGAACGGTCCGCTTTAGCTCTTTTCTCTCTGTTATTAGTCTTGCATCTCCTTGTGAAAAAAAATCGTCGAACCCCCACTTGTGCCTGCAAGTACAATGGCGGATCCAGTTCTCCACCCAGAACAACCCCCAAAAGACCATCACCAAACCCAATTTCTCAAAACCATCGCCATAGACTACACTCCAGAGGCCTGCAGTCACTCTCCGGACACCAATTCCATAACCCTCGTCTACGATTCACGCGGCGGTGCCCGTTGGCGATCCACCACTCGATTTCTCTATGGAACCTTCAAATCTCTAATCAAATGCCCCACAGGCAATACGAGTGGCCTCAATTTCAACATCTATCTCTCTTCTCTCGAAGGCGATAAATCCCAAGACGAAATCGATTTCGAGTTTTTGGGGAAAGACAGGAGGATCGTTCAGACTAATTATTACACAACTGGTACTGGTAATAGGGAAGTGATTCATGATCTAGGGTTTGATTGTGCTGATGGATTTCATGAGTATGTGATTAAGTGGGACCCAAATTGGATTGAGTGGTGGATTGATGGTAAAATGATTAGGAGAGTCGTGAAGGTTGAAAATGAAGGATTTCCTGAGAAACCCATGTTCTTGTATGCCTCAGTTTGGGATGCTAGTTATATTGACAATGGGAGGTGGACTGGACCGTATATCGGTTGCGATGCACCGTATGTTTGTGAGTACAAGGATGTCTGTGTTCCTGCTTCTACTGCTGTGGAATGATAAGATTGTAATTTGGATGACCTGCATTGCTGCATTTGTAAGTCGTTCAAGGTTTTGAGTTGTTTGGATTGGATGAATTGTGTTTGTGTTTTTGATTGATGCCGTGAAATGCAATAAAATGATCTTTGGTGATTGTTGAACTGCATTATTTGATTTGATGTGGGTTTTTGATCTATCTGTGTTGTTTGATGTTTGGGGAATTTGTGCAATGTGATTTGTTGTGTATCTTTTTGTGGTTCGGATGAGGTTATAATTTGTTTGATCTGCCTTGTATCGTGTGTGTGTATTTTGTTTCAGAAGCAATGAAATGGTCTCATGTGGTTACTAGTTTATATTAGAAACAGGGTTTCTTTGACTTGGTGAGTTTGTCTGCAGTGATATAATTACACACTTTTTTGGTGGACCAGACCATATATCGGTTCCTATGCACCACATGTTTGTGAGTATCGTCTGGATTCCTGCTTCAACTGCTGTGGAGTGATTTTATGGATGCCTCGACAATTTGAACATTGTGGTTTGTTGTGTTATCCGTCTTTTTGGATGAATTGTGCATCTGAGCAGCGTCTCCGAAAAGCAACAAATGATCCTGTATAGTTGCTGAATTATGTGGACAAAATGGGATCTTTGACTACAATGTTGGTGTGCTAACTTGCACATCTTTCTTGGTGTTTAATTTGAGCTGTACCGTACAGATCCTGCATTATTTGAATTGGCACTTGTTTGTGTATGATCTATTTGAGTTGCTTGATTATTGGGAAATTTGAGCATCATGAGCAATGTTGTGTTATCTGTCATGTGGTTGAATCGTGCTTCTGATAGTTGTCTGATTGGTTTGTCTATTATTTGTGTCAATTCTATTCAAAAGTAGTAAAATGATCTTGGATGATTGCTGATCTAGGTGGAGATTATCTGGCTTTTGACTTGGCAATTCTGGATTCGTTATTTTTACACTTTTTTCTGGTTATTTGAATGAGCTGTATTTTGTGGTCACTGCTGGTTTTGATTTATCTGAGTCGGAATTTTGATCATATCATCTTTTGTTTGGATGAGTTGTGTTTTTATGATACTTCGTCTTTGAATTCATAATCTGTTTGATCTATCCTTCTCTGTGTATATTCTGTTCTTACAGCAATAAAATGATCTCTTTTGGTGACTGAGTTGCAGTTAAATTATTTGGTGTCTGGGAAAATGGATTCTGAGACCTGGTGAATTTGGATGTATTTTATTTGCACGCTTGTCTTGGTTTGTTTTTGGGGGGGTGTTGAATGAGCTTACATTAAATGGGCCATGTTGGTTTTTGTTTTATTTGGTTGATATTGATGTTTTATCTACCACCTCAATATTGTTTTTTATTCGTGTTGATAAGTTTGCTGAATCATGTTAACATCTGCCTAATAGTAGTTGGATTTCATACATGTGACCTTTTAATTTATTAGCTTGACATGGTTTGCCTGAGGTGCCATGTCAAGCTAAAGACTGGTATATTATTGTAGGTTCTCGTTTTCCACAGTGTTTCAGAACAAACCTTTGATGACAAGATATTAAAAGGATTGTCAAATAGGGCAGTGCTCTTCCTTTGGATACCTGGGAATGCATTGCATGTGTCAAAATTCTTTTATTCTTCACTTCTGCTCCAAAGAAAGCCCTTCACCTTATTTTTATGGTGCCTTTTGAAGTTGATTCTTTACAATCATGATGCAGTGAAGTAGGAATTGAGAAAGATTTAAACTCTTAGAATCAATAAAGAGGATAGGATTTTGTCCAATTGAAGAATAATATAACAAATCTTTCAAATGATGCGAAATCCTTCCCTAAATCTTTGGTGATTCTGAGAGAGGTGTTTTATTGGTGTTTAGTATAAGATTGGTGTTGGCCGACTCTCTTGGTTTTTGTGAGAGATGTGCCTTCTTACTGCTTTTGTTTCATTTCTATTTTCTCTAATTAAACTTTGTTAAGAAAAAAAGGTTCGTTGAGTTTCCTAAGAATAGGGAGGTTGAGCCTAAACAAAACACTGAACGAATGAGACACAAGAGAGATCAATATCTGAAAACAGTTGAGCTAAATCCTGGTAAAGTAGAAAGTTCATAGGCTGACATGCCCCTCCAGTCCTCAAGTTTCCTTCTGCTTTCATGTTTACTCCAGTCCCATTCAAGTGTCAACTTACTTTGTCTTGGCTTTGCTCAAAACGATCTGAGAACTTGTCACCATGACGCCTATTGCTTTAATTTCAAGCACGTTCTTGTAAATCACTGATAATGCATGCTATCTTTCCTTTAGCTTGTAAAATTGTCTGAACTTTTCTGGAATCTCATCATTCATATCCCTCAATTAATCTGCCTTGGTTCGCATTAACTTCATGATGATCTATACATCTAATCTTGTGCTGTTATCTTCAAAGAATGTCATCGGTCCTAGAACTAACACTTTTTGTTTGTGACAAATGGGAGATTTATTGATCTGAACAGGAAATGTGATTCAAAGTTTGGTGCATATGAACTTGTGTTTGCCTCCTACCAATGACTGGTAGCTCCGGGAGCTTAGTTAAGTGACTAAATCATGATTAGTGACCTTGTTAAATTTAGTCCTCAACACTTAGTTTACCTTTTCCTTTTCTTGGGGTCCATAATTGCCTAGTTGTATCTCAATATTTAGATCATTTTGATAAGATCTAGCCCCATCGTTGTCTAGGTTGTCACATTTCACAGCATAAACAAGCCTTTTTCTTTTATCTGGATTTAAAAGCTCCGATCAGAATGTCATAATAACAGTGCTAGATTTGTTATTTCTCTCTCTCTTTAAAATCCACTTTATTCATTGTGTGCTGGACCTTTTTTAGCATCATTAAGTTTCTGACTTTTGTTGCTGATGAGGGAAAAACATGGGCATCAAAATCTGGGATTTTCTGGTCCCTTTGGTTGATGGAAGATAAATCTTCTGGATACATGGTGGGACAGGCGTGCACTTATTCCTATAGGACTACTATTTGGTCCATGATTCCCCCATTTTTTCGTTCCTTAATCATTTCTCTCCATCGCTCTCTCTCTCTCTCTCGTATACCCACGAGAGCAAACCATATTATCAAGAGAAACAAGGTATCTATATTAGCATCTCTAAATGCACGAAATGCTCTGTCTAAATTATGATTAATCTTAATTGAGAGATTCATGATTTCCATAGAAAAGTCTCGCTGCTTTTCTTCTATTACCTTGGAAGAAGCTACTTTAGTCATTTCCTTTTTTTTTTTTTTTTTTGTTACACAAAAATTGAATCAGGTTTTTTGATTGAAAAAGAGGAATTGTGATTTCAAATCATGTGACACTTAGCATTGTTCTTAATTTGTTGTCTATGGGCGTCAAACATGCCAAAATTAAAAATTTGAATTAGTCCGAATTTTAGCATAAATTTGAATTTATAATTTTAAGGGCATTTAATATTATTTAAAACAGCAAAAGATATATAAATTTATAATTTTAAAAATTGTATATATATAATTTATTTTGTTAAAATTTTTAGGTAGTCGCTTAGCTTCGGCATGTGTCTCTCTCTCTTTGGCCCTGCTGAAAGGTGCAGTAGCCTGTCTTGTCCCATTTCTCAGCATTTTAAAACTTCTTAGTGGAATGTGCAAACATGTGCAAATCATGACTAGGAAAGGAAGCTGATTGCATTTACATAAAATAAGGGTTTTGAAGCATAAGGACAGTGAAAGAGAAAAGGAATTTGATTCTCCCAAAAAAAAAAAGAAAAAGGCTATGAATAAGTAGAAGATAACCTTACAAGTAAGTTGCAAGAGTTCCAAGAATTCCCCTTTTGTATTTGATGAATTGTGTAAAAATAGCCAATAATTCCGAAGGCAATGGTGGAAGATCCAAAGTCCCCACTTATACCCAATAACATGAAACATTCAGGGCTCCTCTGATGTTTCTTCTTACCTCCATTATTGGAAAAACAAAGCAAAGTGATATTACTGCACTTTTCAATTGTTGTTTGGCTTTTTCTTTGTATATTTTTGCTTCAAAGCTAAGCCCTTTTTTTCATAAATTTTGATATAAAAAGATCTGACTAATCACGAAGGCGATCTCAGTATACAAAATAATAAATATTTTTACTCAATTATCAAACATTTTACAAGTCTCTTAAATTGTTTATATGGTTGAGTTAGCCAACATCTCAACAAGCATGACATTTTTATGCTCATTTTTTTGGTAATTCGAAGTTAATGGTATTATGAGTTCAATGAAATCTCCATCTACCAATTGTTCTCTTGCGTGGATAAAATTTGTTCCACTAAAAATAGTTGTTAATTACGTTGGATCTGATTAAATTCGATTCAACTCACGATGAGTTTTTAAAAAATAAAACTCTTTCGATATTTATTTTTTTTATAAGCAAGAGACCAACTAGGCATTGATACAATAATATTATCGTGCTATTTCTATTGAGGCTGGTCATGCTTTTGTAAATTTTTCATGTGGGCTTCCCCTAGAATGTCAAATTTCATTGTTTGAGAGGGAAATTATGACCATACTTTTGGTACACGAAACAATAATTTAAGCAATGTTGGAGGATAAGATGGTCCATGAAGCAATGATTATATCATAGAAATCTATAAGAATCAAGTTGTCAAGTAAGAACAAAGACATCCAAGATTACAATTATTTTTTGCTAAAGATAAGTATATGCAAAACCAGCTCTGGACACCCTTTACTCACCCAAGAATTAAGAAAACTTTGGTACAACTTAGGGAAAAAGTAAAATTCCTTCCTAAAAATATTGCCATGGTTTGCCAATACGACAAAAGATCGGGTCATCTCATGGATGGGCCAATGGAACTTTTAGTTTAAAAAAATAAATAAATAAAGAAAAAAGACTTACACCAAAGGCCTCGCGACTCTATAGCATAAAAGGGTTTATTCTTTTTTTTTTTTAATAATAATTAATGGGTATCCATAAATTTAATTTAGTTTGAACGTTATTGATCTCGATTTAGGGAGAACTTTTCTTATATATATATATTTTTTTATTTTTAAATTTCAAACATAAATAAAATGATTTATTCTTATCAAAGACAACTGTTCAAACCCCTATAATCTTAAGTCTTTAACTCTTAATTATAGAATTAAAAAATAAAATAATTTTTATTTTATGTTACTTGTAAATTTTTTAATTTTTAGTTTTGGGGGTTTAATCAACTGCTTATTTTTTTTTTTCATATAGTATTTTAAAATTATAATCTTGATAATTTTAAGTGCTGCATATATCTTTTATTTAAATAGGGGCTATTTGTCGATGGGAAAAATAGATGATAGTGTTAAATGTCAATAATAAGATTGATCAAACCCTTTAATTAAAAATAATTTATAAAACTTAAAATTGAAATTACTCTTATTTTAATTTATAATTAAGGTTTTAACGAAAATTAATATTAATACTTTTGTTGAACTAGAACGCGGTTTACAGTTAAGTCCAAAATGGAAAGAAGTGAAAAATCTATAATGAATCAGTCCAGGTCTTATCCAAAAGAGGCACATATGGACCCAGAAGAAGAAGAAAAAGAGATGCAAAGCAGCCAGAGATTCCCATACGAGAAAGAAGAAACACATCCTTCGCTCACCCAAAAATCATATGGTGTACAAACTCAATTTGACAGTAAAAATCATTTGCCGCCAAAATTCCAATACTGCATTGAGCCGTCCAATTGCAAAAAAGAAAAATAAAATAAAATAAAATAAAAAACTAATGTGGGGTCAATCAATCAGAGCGTCTTATGTTGGACCCCACAACGAATGTGACTCCAAAGGGCAAGGAAACGAAAGAACACTCGTACTTTGGTTTCACTGTATTCTTCTCTCCCTCTCTTCCGCACCATCTATTTCACCTTTTGAGTCCACCCAAAGCGATTAGGATTCTATTAAGGCCTTGTTTGTCCTGTTATTTGGTTTTTAAGTTTTTCCACAATCTTGGGTTTGAAAAATTTTAATTTTTTGTCTCAACATTCTTGGTATGAGGGTTTGGGTCTTTTGGGCTTGTGCTCTTTGTTTTGGGTCTTTGTTTGCTTGCTGGAGTTGTTAGAGAAAAATCTCTTATTGATTTTCACCAATCGTGGATCTTTTTTTGCTGTTCTTTAACAGTATTTATCTGGAGTTGTCTTAATTTTGCTGTTTTGTGATGTTGGGTTCAATTGTTGGTTTTTTCCGATGATTCCAATTCATCTCAAAGAAATCTTTCTTATTCTTAAACATTGTTTTCTGGGTTTGGGTTAATTTTGTTTCTTGTCTTTGTTATGCATCTTAATTTTGTTGTGTTGATGCGGGGTTCAGTTTTGAGAAGTTGTTTGAATGATCCTAAATCTGGGCTTCGAATTTCTTATCTTTTTTGAGAATTCCTGATCTGCGTTTCCCTTGTTTTTTCATTTTTGTTGTTGTTTGGGTTAGATTGATTTTCCTAGGATTGGAAATTTTGGGAAATTAGAGATGATGGGTTCAGGTATGAATTTGATTACTACAGTCATTGGTTTTGGCATGAGTGCCACCTTCATTGTGTTTGTCTGCACAAGACTAATCTGTGGGAGGTGTAGGAGATTTCGGGGGGGTGACCCAAGGCCTATATTTGAGATCGATTCCAGGACTGATCTTGAGCAGGTATTTTCTATTCCTTATATTCGAGATGACTTTACTCAGCAATAATTGCAGTTGATCTAGATAATGTTAGTACACAAGATCTATGTTGTTTGCTGAACTAAGTTCTATTGGAGCAGAATCCTTATCTGTTTCGTACTTGCATCAAAATGTAATCTTTTCCCATTACAAAAGTGGTTGCCTTCCTCATACTGTTTTTTATGTGTTTCTTAAGGTTTTGAAATTGAATCAAAGCATCTTTGCATTTGGGCAGTAGCTGCTAGGGCAAGCCTAGTTTGTAGTAATCTATGGTATGTTGGGAATCCCTATTGATAATCATCTGTATTTGATATGTATCTTAATGCCTGAAAGCTGGATGTGATGGCTCCTGGATATTTGCTGTTAGAATTTACATTTTCTAGCACAAACATGAATTTTGCATTTGTCCTCTTATGAAAGGAATTATTAAGTGAATAACTATTCTAGTTCTATGGAAGTTCTGCCATTGAGAAGTTAATTTGTGACGTTGGATTTTAATATTTTGACTGACAGCCAGAGCATCAGATTAGTGGCCTGGAACCAGTTATGGTTGCTGCAATCCCCACACTGAAATTTGATCGCGAGGCTTTCAGTTCCATGGAAGGTGCACAGTAAGTTTTACTGCCTTTATCTTCACACTTTTGTTTATTTACATGAGCATTTTGAGTCTTTTGAAAATTTAAGATGAAAGTTCATATAATATGTTAAACAAGCTACCGTGAGGCACCAAACTCGTGCTTTGCATAGGGTTGCATGGCTCCTGTTTGTTGTTCAGACCCATTTGGTGCATTAATTTCTTGTTCTTGTTCTTTTCTTCTTCTTCTTTAGTGAAAGGAATGTCTTCTATATTGCCACCCTATGAAACCATTATTCATTGGACTGTTTCTTTGCACCGTGTCCATCCATGTCTTAGATACATGTTCAACCACATACCTTTGTGTGCCTAACGCCTAGGGCATTGTCTCCATAGACTTTAAGACACGATGCTTATATGTAACAATGAGATATTGTTCTCTCACAGATGTTCAATTTGCTTGGGAGAGTACCAAGAGAAAGAAATATTACGAATCATGCCCAAATGCAACCACAATTTCCATCTTTCTTGCATTGATGTGTGGCTAAGGAAACAATCTACATGTCCAGTATGCCGCCTTCCATTACAGAACTCACTTGAAAACAAGCATGAAAGGCCACCATTTCATTTTGCTGCCCAATCTGTTGATACTCCAGAGATCATAGTTGACCATTCTCAATATTGGCAGCTGGTTGGCCATGAGCAATCTGAGGGAGATGGAAGTAATCAAAGGCACGTTGAATCTGTAACTCAAAACCAGGAACCTATTTCTGAAGCGGAAGCAGAAACAAGGTGATAATGGTGGTGAAGATGTCAGTAAAAGCAATACTGTCCATTCATATACATGACTTGCTTCACTCCCATGATATTAATCCCAAACTTTCAAGAGTGCTATGGGATAAAAGCAAGTTTTTCTTTACCTTTATTTATTTTAGTTCTGTTTTCAGTTGGAGCTCTGAGGTGATAAACCTTTGTAGAAAGATTTCCAATTACATGGCAAAGATTGATGTATTCTCAAGTCATTATATTTGAAATTAAGGCCTCCCTTTGTAGAAAACGGACATAAATATGCTTGATTTTATCCTCTTCTGCATTTACCACTGCTATATTTTGCCTTTTCAAATTTTAACAGATGATCAAGAATGAACATTCTTGCAACTGGATTATACACTACAGAAACTATATTCATAAAGGTTAGGCTGCCATTGCTGATGCAAAGATTCTTCACGATATGAAGTGGCAGAAGAAGGGTTCACTAGTCCAAAAGCAGAGGCCAACTTTTCCTTATGCAGGTCTTTTCTAACTAGACAATTTCTTGACAGCAGACGCAAAGCTTCCATGGGAGTGAGTTGACCCTTTGAAAGGTTTCATGATACAAATGGAATTAAAAGGGCTTGCAATGCAAGTGCTTGCCATTCATTTTAAAGGGGAAGAGAAAGAAAGGAAGACATCCAGGCCCTATACCTTTAGGGGTTCTATTCTCTTAAAATGCCAATGCGACGAATAAGTCTTTGTCAATCTTTGGCACAATATCTGTCTTCGATTGCGAAGCAAACATCAGGTATAAATTCATTGGCCTATTCCATTCACGAGAATTGCTGTTTTTCTAGACTAAAATGATTTTTAATTTTCTTGAGTTGGGGTGGATTATTTATGTGAAGGAGTAGCCAAGTCCTCTCGAGTTATGAGGGGGCCTTTAATTGGAAAGCAACAAGAAAGAACAATCAAGATCTATATATGGTACAAGTTTCATATTTGAGTAATCAATTTGGGTGAGGTCTCTCTATTGTATTCTGGAGGTTCGGAGATCAAATCAATCTCCTTGCAAAAAAAGCAAGGAGAATACTGCCTAGGTAATCCCTTCCCTAGAGTCCACAATGTGGAAGTTTCGACACTGGGTATACCCTTTTTTTTTTTTCATATTTGAGTAATCAACTTATCCCCAAAATAGGGGAATGCAATAGAAAAAACAAGAATCACTTAATTAAACCAACATGCTGTAGGTTTAGTAGTAAATATTAAACTTCATTAATTAAAATTTCGAATTTAAATTTTGAAAATGAAAAAACAGATGTTTGGAGAGTCTATCCCTAAATTAGGTTCTATAATACTTGAATTGGATTAATCAAGTAACTCGAATACCAGTGGTCAAATATTAAAAGAAAATGAAAACCACTTAATCAAATTAAAAACTCTAACAAAAAAACATAGTGAATAGATTGTCCCTCGGAACCTTTTAGATAGTAATATAATTGGGATGTCGAGATTCTGAAAATGAAAATTAATCAAAGTCTAATGGATTTGATAATTCCGATCTTAATAAGAGGATCCATTTAGGCCCATAATTCCCTCTTAAGGGTAGGGTTGAGCCAGACAGCCCAATATGGAAGAGCCAATTAGGGCCCGTAAATGTAACTATAGCCAATTCTGCTTAAGGGTAGGGCCGTGCGGGCCAGCCCATTTCCATTCAAAAGATTTTATGGACCAATGACTTTATTAACATATATATAAAAGTGTGGATAAACCCTCGCCACGTTGGTTTCGTCGTCCTCCATATGGCAAGAGGTGACTGGTCATAGGTGAGGTGGACTCTGATGTGTTCAATAAGGGTGGGTTGCTCTTGCAATTGGTGATTCAACACGCAAGTTCACTCGCAGTGGTGCAGACGGTAATGGAAGCCATTCCTCATGTCTCTCGAATCAGATGGTTCGGCTGATCAGATGGTAATGGATGCCATCCCTCATCTCTCTCTCTCCCCCTCCCCTTTCTCTCCCTCCTTTCCTCTCTCGCTGGAAAAAAAAACACTCCTCTCTTTCTCTCTCTTTAATAAGTGTGGATAAACACTACTCTCTCTCTCTCTCTCTTGTGCACTGTGGAATGAAGAGAAAATGGAATTGGGTTCTGAAATGAAATGAGGAGGAGGGACAGTGTGGAATTGGGTTGTGGTGGTGGTACTTTGCTAGGGCTGATATTAAAAATGTGACAAAGCCTTTGGTTCCATGGGAAGCTCCGGCTACCACTTCTCTGCCGCTAATGGGGGCGGTGCAGTCATCGACAAGGGCATTGACTTCGGCAACTATTTCTGCTCATTTGCGTTTTTGTATCACCAGAAAGATATGCTCTCTTATCATATTCGTATGGATGCTTACTACAACTCTATTTTCTCTAGCAAGCATCACTTCATTGGGAAGGTTTCACTCCCTCTCTTTCTATCCCTCTTCCTCTTTCTGTATAATATGGTTGGGTATGAATGTACTTTTGTGGATTCATTTCAGGATTTCGCCATTGATTTTCCAGTCGTCTTCTTTGAATCTCTCTATCTCTCTCTCTGTGGTTGTATTTGAACTGTAAATGTCTGATGAATTTTAACAAATCGCATGCGATCCGTGTAATTGAAATCTCTGTTTTGAATTTGCTTCGCTAATCATTGACATTGTTGTCTTTTTGTGGAGATTGGTTTTCACTTTTTGTGTGTTTTGATGAGTGTAATTTGATTGCAGTGTAGGAGAGAAATGGCTCATATCCTGCTTCACGGAACTCTGCATGTAACCATCTATGAGGTTGATAAGCTTCATTCCGGTGGTGGACCTAAGTTTTTTTGCAGCTGTATGATTTAACTCTGTTTATAAGCCCTAACGCTAATTGCTTAGTTGTTCTTTTTAATTTTACCTTTTCTTTTCTTAATTTATTTTACAGAAATTTGGGATTGGTGTGCTATGGTATAGCAAGTAATATATATATATATATCAGTGAAAATTTGTATGGTAGTGAATGTAATATAATTACATTAGTGGTTTTTCTTTTTCTTTTCTTTTTTTTTTTCCGGAAAATAACTCTGTGAATAGAATTTTCCCTGTTTTCTTGTGTTTGGCTGCCAGTATATACTCTAGCCAATTGAAAATATTTTTCTGTTAGAATTAAAAAAAATGCAAATTATATTTTCTGAAAAAAATGCTCGATAGGAAAAGATTTTATCAGGTCCTTGGAGAAAAGGTCTTCTTGGAAATAAGTGGAACCAATATTTGGTGGTTTTCTGAGGTAACTGGATAACTCTTTGGCAATACGTATATAAGTGTGTACAACACTTGTTATGACTCTCTTAGATTGTTCTTGATATCATTCCCATGATCTTAGAACATTTTTACTGCATAATTGTTGGTGTAAAAATTAAATTCACTGACAAGATAATACATTTTCCTGTTTTCCTGTTTTTCTTGATGATTGCCTCAAGCCTTAAAATAATTAGCAATGCCAAGGCTGTCATTGTGCATTAGTGTTATTAGCAAAGGTAATGCTCAACTCAAGAAAATAGAAAATTTCGTGTGTTTTTTTATTTGGACTATAGTTTGTAAGATGATCAAATCTTCCTTGTAATCCCCATTTTCCTTTTCTCGACCTCATTCACATGAAGATCTCACTTTTTCATTATGATAGCTAAAATTGTTCATTCCAGGTAGTTTCTTTTTATCCAGCTAGGCTTACATAAATTTTGGATGACAATTGGGTATTAGCCCTCTTTGGATGCCTTCAACTTCCTTCAACTTGCTCAACTTGCCTCTATTTGTTGTTATTTGACTTGTAATATTTTCAACCAAACTGAAAAATGTTTGGGTAAATGTAGAGTTTTGCAACAAGAAGTCAAGTTTCTCCGTAAAAAGAACTAATATTATTATATCAATAATATTTTTCATTAAAACCCCCCAAAATCTCAATTGAACTGAACCTTAACTTCTCCAAGTAATTGCCTTTAAAGTTAGTTTTCTATGATGCATGTAATTTTAGAGTCTTTGATTTTCTGTTCTGACTTTTGCGGTCTTTGATGGGCAGTTGGCATAATAATCTCTGAGTGGATGGGATATTTTCTTCTACATGAATCTATGTTTGATTCTGTGATCTGTGCATGTGAGCGCTGGCTAAAACCAAATGGAATTATGTAAGGATTCTATGTTCCTTTTCTATAATAGAACTGCTGATGTGCTTCTTTTGCTTTTCTGTGCTGTTACTTGGTAAATCATTGACTTGTTAAAAGGCTTTCCTCATTCTCCCCTGCTTAAATTCATCAAATTCACTAGGAATCCAACAACTTTAATTGTTATGCCATGATCTATATGAAACTCCATTTCACATTGGTTACAACTCCTTCATACATATTTCTAAAAAAATTAATGTATTTCAAAAATATTGCTTTTCTCATCGGCGCCTACCACAACACGTTTCTTGGGACTCCATCATATGTTTTCTCAAGATCAATGAATACCATATATAAATCTCTCTTTTGCACTCTAAATATCTTCATCAACTGTCTTAACAAGTGAATTGCTTCAGTTGTGGATCGTCCTGCCATGAATCCGAATTGATTCTGAGACACACTTATCTCCCGTCTCAATCTATACTCTATCATTCTCTCCCATAATTTTATCGTATGGTTCATGAGTTTAATTCCTTTATAGTTGAAACAATCTTGTATGTTCCCTTTATTCTTATACAACGGAACAAGGATGTATAAGGAACAAACCAAATACCTTCATGACAAATTCTTGCATCGGAAACAATTCTCGGTAGGGTAAAAAGTTTTCCTTTACAATTTAAGATTGAAACTCATGCCGGGTAAGCTTAAGTCTCATTGGACAGGTCCATACGTTATTGTAAGTATCTCTCCATAGGGTATGATTCAAATTCAAAGTTTGGAAACTAACAAGATTTTTCAGGTTAATGGTCATAGACTCAAACCTTTTATCGAAAGTTTTGATTTGTCAATTGTGGAGGAGATAAATCTAGCAAACCCGGTCAACGTTGAAGTATGATTTGAGGAGACAATGTTGAGCCAACGACATTAAACAAAAGCGCTATTTGGGAGGTAACCCAAAAATTTACCTTTATAATTTATGTTAGTTTAGTTAGGATTTAGTTTTACATTTTTTTTCAAAAAAAAAAAAAAAATTCTGACAGATGTGCTCTTTTGTTAAGGCGTGCCCACGCCTTAACAAATCTTCCATTCTGTCTATTTTTGTCCATATTTTTCAATGACCATAAATGGACTTTAGTTAGGGTGTGCCAACGCCTTAACCAAAGTCCAAGGCTGCCTATGTAAGAGAAGAGAAGGGCGCTTGATACTCACAGTAATGGACCTTTCTTAAGGCGTGCCCATGCCCTAAAGACCCTCACATTCTGTCACTTAAAAAAAAAATTGGGGTCTCACATTTCTTGTGCGAATTGCTTTAACCATTTTTTTTTTCTCTAGGGTTCCTCTTTGTGCCTCTTCCAACGCTCATTCGCACCTCGATTAGGTTTCTTCAATCTAGTGCATCGCGGCTCATTCATCCCCAAATTGCAGCAAATCGATTAGGGTTTCTTCATCAATCCATCATCTCACACCTCTTTTCATCATCAATCGAAGAGATTGCTGAAGTATCATTCACGAATCCAATCAAAACCTCTTCCGACGTCTTCGTCTTCCTCACTTGATCATCGCCATCGCAAGACCGTCCACCTAGCGCAGCCTTCGACACTCCATGGGGTGGAAACATTCAGCACAACAACGTTATGGCTTGCGAAATCGAGGGATCATCGCCTTCTGCGATTCCTCCTGCTGAGCCGTCTGCAGAAGATCATTCTCGTCATTACTCAACCCCTGTTGCTGCTGCCATGCCTGCTGAACAAGAGCCAGTGCAAACCACCTCGACCACTCCTTCTGCTCTAGAGCAACCTGCGGGTACTTCCATTGATGCTCGCCCATCTCGGGTTCGATCAAGGATTGCAAAAGGGAAGTCAGTCTTACCCCCATCAAAAGCTCAACTCCGATCGTCTCTGAAATTTAGCACTGCAGACACTAGGAAGAAGTATACCAAAATCTCAACTAGGCCCATAATTCATTGCAAAAACTTTCATGTTCAATCTTTGTAATTACTGAACATTTATGATTCTATTGTTCAATATCTATCTGCAATTGGTTGGAATGCGTATCTGAACTTGACTTGCCTTGCATTTGTCGAGTTAACCTATGAATTTTATACAACTTTTCAATTCCTCACTTCTAAAGATTTCACTTCATATACTCCTAGGTTAATTTCGTTTAGCTACTGAATCATACATTTCACGTCTTTAACTGAATTTAATTTGCATTAGGGTTTTTAGAAGGTCAAACACAATCTCCCTTGTATCAAAATAGCTTATGTGATTTTTTACCTCATTTTAACTCTGATTATATTGCTATTTGGGCTGACATGTCTTTAGATTCTTCTAGCTACCATCATAGTCATTCTAAGGGTAGCATGCTGAAAGACCCTGCATTGCAAATCATTCATAGATTCTTAGCCTTTAGTTTTTTGGGTCGTAAAGATAGTTCGGCTGTGTGCACGATACCTAAATTATTTTTTCTTTGGTGTATGCAAACGAAGCAAAGGGTCAATTTTGGATATTGGGTGGCGTCTCAATTCTTATCTTGTGTCAACAAACCTAGGAGACCATTGATCTTAGGATCACTAATAACCCAATTGATTGTGAATCTAGGCATTTTGAACTTAAATAATCACATTTTGCGTATTGCATGCCCAATGGACCCGTTGGATTTAGATTGTTTGCGTATGGGCATTGTGTCATCTTTGCAAGGACGATACTCTTTTAACCTCCCGGGTGAGCACCAGGAGAGGCTTTCTTCTCCACCTGCAGGTCCTTCACAACATAGTGCCGATCCTCCTACTTCGGGCCAGTCTTTTGCAAACCAGTGACACATAATTGATGAGCGTTTAACGCGTTTAGAGCAAAATTTGATGGCATACTTTGAGTTTATTGGCTTTTGTCCCTCGTTTCCGCCTCCACCCTAGGGGAGTATTGTTCTATCTCAATCTTTGAGTTTATTTCCTTATTTTTTTATATGATTTTGTCTTCTTTTTTGATCTCTCTGGACTTAGGCATACATTGAGGGCAATATATGATTTAGGTGTGAGGGAAGTGTTTAGTAGATTTTTATGTGTTTTAGTTTCGATCTTGCATATTTGCTTGAATTATGATTGGATTTAGGGTTTATCTTTAGCTTAAAAAAAAAAAAAATTTCGAACTCTCTTAGTTAATGTGTGTTGTTTGGTTGGCTGGAAACATATGAAGAATAATTTGTACCAATGGTTTTTGTGCTTGAAATAGCTATCCATGTCTTTAATAGTTTTCTTTGAATTATAAGCATACAAGATTCAATACAAACCTCATTTAAAATTGAGATTTTGAACATAAAACGAGCAAATTCATTTTTTGTGCTCGGAATTTCTTTTCTCTTGAGTGAATATCACATTTGGATTGGTTGTTCTAGAACTTGCAATGTTATGCATTTCGAGATCACATTTAGGGTTTCATGCATTGAAATGATAAAGGCACCTAACTTTTACCCCATTTTGGTTTTCGTAAAAAGCCCTACCTTGATTTATAATCCACGTAGTGAACCAATTTGAGCTTGAGACCCTTTCTTTCTTCCAAAACCCTTCAATATAACACTATAACCCTATTTTGGCTTGTGTTTCAACCCATGTACTAAGGATTTATGTAGTTTTGTCTCATGAGATATGTATTGATTAGAGCTTTACTGATGATATTTGCTACATATGAAAAAGGAGAGAAAAACTTTGATTTTGTTCATCTTTGTGTTGACATGTTCTTTATAAAAAAAAAAAAAAAAAAAAAAAAAAGAACAAAAACAACAAAGAAAAAGAAAAAAAAAAAGCAGAATCGAAAAAAAAGAGGAAAAAAATGCTGCATTTTTTAGAATTTCATTTCAATCATGGATCGTGAAAAAAAAGTTTGACATTTTTATGTGATTTTGAATGTTGGCTATGTTGAGTACATGTGGGTAACAAGATCATGTATTTTTGGTGTGAATTTTGTTGGGGGCAAAAGTGTTATTACAAAAAATTGTATGGTTAGTTGTATATTTTCTTTAGTACATTTTAAACCCTTCATATAACCTTTTATCCTACCCCTAACCTAGTCACGTTACAACTAAATGAAAGACTTTTAGATTGGTGCATGAAATTCAAGTTTTTAAGTAGTGGAGATTTAATATATTTGCAAACATATGGTAATCTCAATTCTAATGTTTTGATTTGAGTGTTATTGATATATTCTTTACCCTTTTGAGTGCATTTGAGTGAACCCTTGGAGAGGATGTTGGATCTTGTTGTTTTGATTTCGTAAGAAGCTATTGGGATGTATGATTAATGTTTTGGGTATAAAATGCTGTAAAATACTTGTTCTGATTGTGTTTTTGGTTGGACTTTTATGGTGCTTATTAACTTTGGAGCTTGGAAGAAGAAAAAAATAGATATGATAATTTTGTTTTGCTTTTGTAGGGATGCTTGAGTACAAGCATCGTTTAGGTGTGAGGAAATTTGATAGTGATAAATTTAGTGTAATATTCTTGATTTATTTCATATTAATTTTGAGTAAATATTGCACTAATTTTGATCATTTGATGTGCTAGATTGATGAAGGACGCCCTTGAAGAAAAAATGGAGAAATCGAGCAAAAATTGGTGATATTGCATGCGAGAAGGAATTTGGATAAAAACACTCGATGGTTAGCACATGAGCATGGCGATTTTTAGAAGTTGGACGAAATTTGGGAGCATGGAAGACCATAAATTTATTCATTTTAATTGGGCTGTGAAATTGGGAAATTGTTAATATTGTTGGCCCTTGAAGTGTAATGGAATATTTAGAAATTTCTTTGGGCAATTTAGGGTATTAAAGGGTAGAGATCCCATGATTTTAAGATTTTATTTTTAACTTTTGGAAATTTTTTATTGCTTTAGGAAGTTTAGTTTATTTAAGAGTTATTACCATTCAAAAGTGGGCTTTTAGAAAAAAAGTCAATTTAGACTAGGTTTTCTCAACTCACGGCTGCACATAAAAGGAGGCGGCTGCACATTCTCAAATATATATTCTCTCCTGCGGCTGCTCCTTTGTTTTGGAGGAAGCGGACAACTGCCGCCTTTTGTTTTTCTAACATTGATTTTTCTAGCAATCTGTGAGTTGTTTTCAATTATGCCTTTATTTTAAATTATTTTTTAATTGAAAGTTAGTGGATGCTTTGTTTCATGACATTGTGAGATCTAAATGTGCTATTTCTTTCAATAATCATGGGTATTTATTTAATTCTTACACTTCATAGATCATGATTTTCTAGAGTTTGTTGAATAGATGATCAATGTTTAACAAACCTAGAATAATCTATAACTTATTATAACAGCAAATCCGTAATTGTTAGTTTTAATAAAGTGATAAATGACATTCGTGTCATGGGATCAAATAATCTAATTTACATGAACCAAATGTGTGTTTGTTAATTAGAATTGAGTCTCTCTAAATCTTAATGCTGTTGAGACTTTCAATCCTAAGCGCTTCTCTAGGGTTGACTCTCGATTAGGGAAATAATTAATGAACTTCTCTTAATTATCGAGAAAGTAACGAGAGCGATTGTCGGGGACTATAGCCAATTTATTTATGTGTTGTTGAATTATAAATGAATCAAGAATCAATCGATTGAATCAAAGTGGAAACGAACCCTTCAATTAGGTCAACTTATATTGATTTTTACTCCTTTGATTTTATCTCATTTTATTTTACTTATAGTTATTCTGATTTTAATTATTTGTTTATTTCAATTTTGTTAGATTATTTAATTCATTCAAAATCTCTAAATTTTTATTTTTATTTTATTTATTTGAAAGAGATAAATCTCATTCTTTCCTGTGGATTCAATTCTGCTTACTATAGACTTATCTTTGTGAAAGTAGGTTTATTTATTTTTGTTGGTTTGATACCCACCGTCGGGGAGGTTGGCAAGCCACCAAGTGGACTGTGTCGAGACTCGAGAGGAAGAACGGATAATGGTGTCTCAAATTGGACTCACCTCCTCTGCTCTCTCCCCTCTTTGTTGTTTCCCTTCTCGTGCTCCTCGTTGTCATTTCTCTCTCCTCAAGCCGAAACCTTTTCCAAGTATGTTTCAACATCACAAATGAAGTTTTTTACTTGGTTTTGTTTTGGCTTCTCTGAAAGTGAATTCTAGACTTTGTCATGATTTTATCAGTCTCAAAGAATATCCATTTGGACTTTGATAATCTAGTTAGGTCTTCCTTTACAATGTTTAAACTTCATTTTTTTTAAGTGTATTTCTGGGCGAGGGATTGCTTATGCCTTTCTGAAATGTTGCTTTTACTTAGTTTTGTTTGACTCTCTGAAACTGAATTCTAGACTTTTTGTCATGATTTCATTAGTTCTGGACATTTGATTATGATGATCTTGTTAGTTTTTCCTGTACTGAAATGTTTAAATTTCCCTTTTTTTTTTTGGGTGAATTCTGATTGTGGGCTTGCCTGGGCCTTTATATTGCTTGCCTTTTGTTGGTTCTGCAATGTGGGTTTCATCACATTTTCTGTCATGAATTAATCAGTTTTGGAGACTACCTGTGTGGAATTTGACAATCTAGTTAGTTCATTTACTAAAATGTTTAAGTTCGATTTTTTTAATGAATTCTGTTCGAGGGTTTGGCTATGCCTTTCTATTGCTTGCCTTTTGTTAGTTCTATATTGCGGGGTTCATCGTATTTTCCTATTCAGTCCAATTAATTGTGCTGGATTGTGGTTTTTAGTGGGGTTTTAAGTGACGATCCTCGCGATTTAGTGCTTATGAGACAGTGTATTCATAATTTCATCAGTTTTGGAGAACACCCATTTGGAATTTGATAGTTTAGTTAGGTGTTCCTCTATCGATTCTTTTTTATGAATTCTGATTGTGGGTTTCCCTATGCCTTTCTGTTGCTTGCTTCTTGTTAGTTCTGTAATATGGGGTTCATCATTTTCCCTTTCCAGTCCAATTGATTTTGTGCTGAATTTTGGTTTTCTAGTCGTGTTTAAGGTGTAACCCTTGTGATTTATGCACATTGAGACTCAATTTACTCATTTTGTAAGTTGAATTTTGCATTTTGAAGTTGGAATACTGAAATTAACATCAAAAAGACATGAATCATGAATTTCTTGTACATGGTCTATCTAGGTTTATGATGTTTTCTTCTAGGAAACCATTTCTGTATATTCTATTAGAAAAGTCCTATATTTGTATTAAAGTGGACTTTATGATTCAGGTTCCTGCTTTACATTTTATTGAATGACGTTCTAGTGTTCTTACAAGTATCTTTGGCTATTTGACAGTGGCTTCACTTAGTGAAGATCCAGTCCGAGAATGGATACTCTCAGAAGGAAGGGCAACTCAGATAACAAAGATAAGGCCTGTTGGTGGTGGTTGTATCAATCTTGCTAGTCGTCATGACACTGATGTTGGTTCTTTCTTTGTTAAGATAAACAGGTACATGTCAATCTTGCATTCATCTACTTCTGAGATGTCCCATATGGTCTGGTTGAACTTTGAAGGTGTTTTTTGTTTTCGTCCATGTCTGATATACCATGCTGTTGCTTAGACGAATAGGCTTAGCCCCAGATGCTGTCGGCATTATATTCTTGTTTATTTGGCACAAAAGGTGGGGGTTTTGGTTTTGATGTTGATAACACCATTGGCAGGTAACCTTTGTGGTTTTATAGTCAGCCTTCCTTCGTCCTCAATGTAACACCTTATTTCCTCAAGAGGCTTATTTCTTGATTTTTCAAGGAATTAGCTTTTTGAATCTAAAGAATTGACTACTGTTACCTTGTAGCAAACCACAGATAAACACTTGGACGGCAGATTGGATTGAATTTTATGGGGAGCATAGATTGGGTTACCAGCTAAAGCTGGCCCTAGATCAGTATCGTGATACAACCATATATGAAAAAGGTACTCATGACAAACCTTATGACATTTAGCATGGTAGTGATGGATTCATTTGTCTCTGTAATTTGATAAAATTCTTTAATCAGTTTCAATATACAACTTGGTTTCCAGTTTAGATATATAGGATTTCAATTATACAACATTTTTCATTTTCTGGTAACTTTCAATTCTGGCAGAGTCCAATAAAATATCTGCAAATACACCCATTACTTCTGCCGGGTCACAAGAGCTAAACTTCTTTCAATGTCGATACTTTGGCACTCATTGGTAGGAGTCAAAATATTGAACTTGTTTGAAATAGAATATTCAGAGACAATCTATATTGAAGAAATATCAATAAATGGAGGATATGTGGTTAAGCACGAATAATTTGGGATATAAAAATTTTTATTTCACCAAATCTGGTAGCTTGCTAATATTAAATATATTATAGGATTGTTGAGTTTGACTTGGGTTTTGATCTTGAGTTGCTTCTTTGGATATCTGCATGAAATTTTATTTTTGGATTATGTGGAATGTGCTCTTTTGTATGCTTTTATGGTTAAATTGTCTCTGTGTACAGGGAAGAGACTGGTGAAAAATATGGGGCCCCTTTTTGAAAATATTGTTATAGAATCATGCTTACTACATGGGGACTTATGGAGTGGAAATGTAAGGGCTGACAAGAATGGCAAACCTGTTATACTTGGCCCACCATGTTATTGTGAGTGTATATCTTTAAATTTTGCCTCTTCGATATATATCAATCATGATACTTTTTTCTTCAGCAGTTGTTGGTTAGGTTATCTTGTGCCAATTTAGCATATACGTACCCAGTCGATCTCTGAAATTGAAGTTTCAGAGATGTATATGAGTGGTTTGTGGCTCCTGTCATTGTTTAATCACTAGTCCTCACTGAGTCGGTTAGCCTCTAGCTGGGATATCTGAGACACATGGGAAGTTGCACTCTGATTTGGAAATTTTCTCAAAGGTGGTATCTGAGGCCTAGTTCACTCTTTTGACTATTTAACTTATTTGTGTACCTCCATCTCCCCACCAGAAAATAAAAGAGAGGAAATTGGATCAGGAAACCAAGGGCGTGTTTAGTCGTGGAAAATGTAATTTTATCATGTTTTCTATCTCTAAAAAAAGGGTAGAAAATTTAGAGAATTTTGAAAAATACGGGTTTTATTTATAATGGAAAATAATAAAAAACAACCCTAATACTATTTTCTCTCTCTTTATAAATTGAAAATTCGTGCTTTCTAATTTTTATTTTCTAAAACTAAAAAGTGAAGTTTTGAACACAGTTTCATTTTCTTAGAAAACATTTTCTGAAAAACACCACGTTTTCTGGAAAACACCCTGTTTTTCACAACTAAACGCACCCTAAGAATCTAACGCTACGTGTTTTTACTAGTTTCCCTGAGAACAGTTTTGGTGAAGCAACAAATAAAGCAGCTATTGTACTGCAGCTGAAGGTTCATCCGAGGCCAAAAGATGTCTGTAAAGGAAACTAAGAATCTAATGTTGCATTTTTCTTGGTCATCTGAGGCCGAAAGATGTCTGTAAAGGTTGATACCACTTGTGTGATTTAAATCAGAAGTACTATACTATTGAGATGAAAAGAAAAAAAGAACAATGGCTCCATGGATGTCATGCTGGAATATTACAGAATATTTTCTTATGGTTTCGCCACATCATCGTTGGCAAACTGTTGCATGAAAGTAATCTTGTCTCTGCCTTTGCACTTTGGAATATCTTGGGTGCACACCGATATGGTTTATAACTTCTTCTGTAGATGGGCACCGTGAGGCCTGAGTATGGAATGTCATGGTGTGCTGGATTCGGAGGATCCTTTTACAATTCTTATTTTGAGGTATGGATTTTCACTATTTTTTATTTTACTAGTAAACCTTGAATTGGGGTATCTTATTCACGTCTTTTCCCTCTCCCTCTCATTGTCTGCATTTGCCATGCAAGTGGCTGCCAAAATAGCATAAGCAGACCCAATAGAAATCTAAAAAGTTGTCAATTTCAAGTTGAAATAACTACTTGCAGCCATTCCGCGGCAAATATTGCCGTACTCATCTGCTTGCTTAATCTTATTCCATCTATTCTTGGTCAATGACTTTCTACAGGTCATGCCAAAGCAACCAGGCTTTGAGAAGAGGAGGGATCTGTATATGCTGTATCATTACTTGAAACATTATAATCTCTTTGGTTCGGATTTTCGCTCATCTGCAATGTCTATAATAGATGACTATCTGCGAATACTAAAAGCTTGAGCACTGATCTGACTAAAGCTCTTAAATTTATTGTATAAACAACAACAGCCAAGCTTTTTATTCCACTAACTGGCATTGGCTATATAGATCATTTTACACCGTCATACTCTCATATTGCGTATTTACTTATATGATTATTTTTTTTATATGATAATAATAATCGCATTTTTCTTTGTCCCATATGATGTGTAAATTGAGCAAGAGCAATTGCAGTTTTATGTATAATTACTTGGTAAATTTCTGTTTGATCTTTGGCTTTGACAATCAACAAAGTTCTAATAAAATGTTTAACCATAATTGCCTTGGCTTTATGCGTCTGGCCTTATGTTTAGCATGATATCTGAACGTTTCCTATCCTCGGCTTAGCATGCATCAGAATGATTTGAGATCCTTATGACAAAAATCATAATCTCGAGTTTTATCTTCCTCCCTGCCAAAAAAAGAAAAGGGAAATCCTTGTTATCTTGCCAAATGAATCGACCGGTGCCATCCAACAAATGGTATAATGAGATAAAATGTTATATTTCTTAATTAAGTTTTAGATTTGAAATTTAAAAATATAAAAGATTATGTTGGAAGAGTCATTTTTTTTAATAGGGTTTTTGCAAACACTCAAATTGTATTAGTCAAAATATAGTTTTGAAATTGGTGATAAGTATTTAAAAAAAAAAAAAAACAGAAAGGAATCATCTGGGGCCTTTTGTTCCTTGCTTAGGTACTTGGCTCAAGTTGGCACCAGAGTAAATGTAGTCCAATATATTGTGAATGTGTTGCGGTTGTGGGTGCAGAGCGGCACAAATTCAAGAATTGTTCTATATGTCAATCAAAGGGCAATGGTGGAGTCTCTTCATTATATCCTGGAGGTCTGGAATTCGAATCAGCTTCCTTGTAAAAAGCAAGGAGAAGGTTGTCTAGATATTCCCTTCCTCAGAACCCACACTGGATACGCCCTTTCTATATGTCAATCAAGCATTTAAGCAAACAAGGCGAGATCCTGGTAGGAATAAACCACCAACCCCCCCCCCCCCCCCCAAAAAAAAAGAAAGGAAATCCATGCCTTTGATTTCATTTTGAGAATTTTTCCCAGGAAAAAATCAATTTTACTATTATATTTTCTCTTCTCAGTCGATCGATCTCTTTTATAATTTATCTTTTTCTGTCTTTTCTTCATATTTAATTAATAACTAATAATTATTTCTTTCTTTTTTTTCCCCATCTCTTTCTCTCTTTTTCTCTTTTATCTTCACTTGCTATAAATAATTTCCTTTATTTTCTTTATGTGTTTCTCAGATAAACTATTCTTTCTTTGCTTTTCTTTATCCTATCTTTCTTTCTCCCTTTTCTTTTCTTTATCATATTTTTCTTTCTCCCTTCCTTCGTCCGCAATGATGAATTTCTTACTTTCTATCTCTTTTACTTTCTCCTTCTCCCTCTCCATTAGTAAACGAAGACAAAGAATAATTGTCTTCTGAATCATTTTCCTCAATACAAGATTTAGTCAACCCTAATGGCAAAACAACTTCCCACCACTTCCTCTGCCATCTCTGCCACCACCTGTGGCTCCACAGAGGTCCTCCAAATCCACTCTTCCCTCCAAACCACTCACCACAACCTTCTCTACGCGCAGCCGCCGCCACAACAACTACAACAGAAAACCATCTCTATTCCACCATCGGTGGCGGCGGAGAATAATAATAACGAGCCCATGCAACTTGAAGAATACGAAGAAGAACATTAAAGGTTGATTCGAAAGTTGAGATGATTGATCAAGTAGAAGAGAGAAAGAAAGATTGCTTTATTCAAAGAACGCTTCCAAAGAGACCCTTATCGCTATCCACGGAGGGATTGAGATCCAACGACGGTGACCAGGATTGGGGTTTGATCCACATAAAACAAAAATTGAAGTCTTTAGAGCTCGTTTGTCAGTTTCATGCTTGATAAATGGAATCCCAGAATAATCTGGACGTCGTTTGCTATATTCAAGCTTGGCATCAGAATTGTAATTCACTACAAAATCGGGCGAGAGAGAGAGGGTTTTGTTCTTTAGAATAGGAGCACTTGTTAACATTGAGAGTTAAAGAGTTTTGTTTCATTGAGATAAATCTTAAATGGCAATAGCTGCAGAGTCAAACTTTTGCAGTAAAACAAATCCCAAAATGCTCCTGAGTTAACATAAGCTTGTGCCCGCTCCTTTAAATTCTTCCATCCGTGGGATTTTTGTGTTTCAATATCCTACCGGTATTCCTCACACTTGGCTGTTTTTTTGAAGTCACCAACCTTCTCTTTCAACAAATCCCCTGCTTCAGTGCAATTTTCTAACAGTTGCTTATCATGCTTGGAAGAACAAGAAGCTTGGGATATGTTTGAAGACAAGGTTGCTGACTCTTTTCTATCTCACATTCACATTCACAACCCGCAGCATTTGGGTGGCCAAAAAATTTGGAGGCTTACCACTTGCTTTAGTGATAGTGCTAGTGCTACTGCTAGGGCATTGAAGGACCAAAGTCCGACAAACCGAAGTGATGTACTCCTGCTCTAGCAAACATCAAATGTTTATCTGATCACAATCAAATCATACATACCATTTCCCCGTCTATCATGATCTGATTATCCATGAAGTCCGGGGCCCATTAATCTTGCAAGGCAATTCTTGAACAGGTCCAAGGTTGATCTGTCTTTGACATGCTGTCTTACCATTTGATGTCGTCCAACGAGATTAATAGCTTTATGAATTGCAGAGCATTAGACTTTTGTGATGGAATCGTGCAGCATCACAAAGTCTTCTAATGTTAGATCCTGAGGCCGCGACTGCATAAATGGTCAAGTTAAGGAGTTGAGGTAATTAGGTTAAAATTTTGGATGTTAAAGGTTCTGTTGTAAGAAGAAATGACCGGATAGAACATGTTTCATGTTCTTACTGTGTTTGGAAGGCCGATATTTTCAAGAGCCTTTTCGATTTCCAAGGATGATCGCAAGTGCTGAAGTGATTTCCTCAACATCTTTCGTTTTCCACTGAAGGCCGAATTCACCTGAATTTATGAAAAATGAAGGCCTAAGACAATAAACATCTTTCCTTAACATGTTTATTTAACAAAACTACAACATTAGCAACAGGAAATGGGAAATTGGAGGGTGCCAAGCCTACATCTTAAGAGGGTTTAATTATGTGCTAAAATCGTATTAAAAAATTATATGCTTAAATAACAGCATTTACAGACCATAAGACACTGCCCAGATCTTAAGGTGGAAGCAACAACTGTTACAGTTGAAGAGTGAAAAGGAAACAAATTGAAATTTCCTATCCTGTGAAGGCATGGAAAACTACCATCAAAACCCCGGGAAGATCAGGACTTGATGACAGCAAAAATGCAGATCATTGATCCATGATATGGTAACAACTGCATAATTAAACCAACTTTTTATGATAAAAACCAATGCAATTGGAAAATGGGATAATATGATGATTGATAATGTGCAACAACAGTGTTATGATGCAAGCATGGATTTCTGGGACAACCATTGAGAAGAAGCTTTTAGTAGAGGATACTGGTGGATAATCTGCGGCTTGCTTCAACTTGAATGCAACAACAGCAGCATCAACCTACATCATAAGTGCACAAAATCACACAATCATAACAACAAACTAAAATCACGAGAACAAAAATAAGTCAGCATTAGTGTAGAGATGCTACATGATAAATATAGAAGAATACTTGATACCAGTATAAAGGATGACCCTGCTTTATCCTTTTGAGGGTTTAATTCATTTAAGCTACCATGTGTAGTACTTAGCTATCTTGAAATGTTATTTACTCCAGATGCTGCCCATGACTACATTATTGCCACAAAGTACAGTCCAATAGAAACTTCAAGTACTTCCAGAATTTCCTTGTCTTTTTTAGTCATGAATCCAACTACTGTCCTACTAGGCAAAAAGAGGTACTTCCAGCACCTTCAGCAATATGCTTGCATAATGCTTCAAAGTAGCAGTTGATGACAAATGCAATCCAGAAAAACTTCAATACCTTTCAAGACTCGTCCCATCATATGGCAAGGGAAGGTTTGAGGGTTATGGTGGAAACAGGAAATCTATCACAAGATTCTACTACAGCAAATGAACTTCTACTGCGCAGCCAAAATTCACATACCATTGAGGAGATAGATGATTTAGACTGCTAATCAGTTTTTGCCAACGTAAGTTTATTTCCTAGCTGGCCAGGTTTAGATGGAGCTACTCAATATTTAACCATCTAAAGTTCTAAACAATCAAAAACCACATTTTCTGTTTGATAGGTAAGGTTACAGAGTGAGCATACAAGTCAATGAAATGGGACAATCAAGCAACTTACATTAGGTTGAGGGAAAAAATTTGACCTTGGAACTTTAAACTTGTACTGCGGGTCTGCAAAGAAAGCCACAATAATGACAAAAGTCAAATAATCTTGATCACTTTCAGACTTGCGTGATGTGTATGTTCTTATTTAATAGAAAATAGTTATTGGTTAATCAGATTGGAGAAAGGACATCAAGTTATAGGAAGGTATTGTAAACTGCAGTTCAGTAAACAGTCTTTGTAGAAGGAAAGATTAACACCATAGACAATAATTTGACACAGATTTTTATGTAAGTCTTTGCAAGCATGAATACATTGTTCAGATTCCAAAATGCGTCTCTATACCCGAATAAAAATTGATAAAGACATTGATTGGCCGGTATTCGGATGATTTAGAAGAGGCTTCAACCAAACGTAAAGCAGTTTCTTCCTGCATATATCCAATTACTTTCATGAGATGAAGAAATTGTCATCATTAAACAGAAAATTTTAAAACCCTAATAAAAGAGGGGGGAAAAGATTATGAGAAAGTCAAACAAGATATATTTCCAAAGAGGGGAAAAAAAAAAAAAACTACACCCCACAAATACTCAAAGATTCTTCTTCCTTGCATATCCTGAAATTTGACAGAAACAATATGACGCCAACTAAGAATGAAAACTAAAATATATACGGAATAAGAATTGTGGAGCACTGTTGTACATTGGTTGAAGAAAACACTTTAATTCACTTAACACCAAACAGAATTTTCTCTACAAGCATATGTATCTCAACATAGAAGTGATGAGTATCTGTGTGCATGTTGGGAAGACATTGTACCAATTTAGTTGAAGTGTCAGAAAAACACCAACCTGAAGTAATAAGACAACTTGTGAAAAGATGTCACCCATCGGAAGGAGTAGTTTTACAATGTCTGTACTTATATTAAAAGGTATATTGGCCACTACCTACAAAATGTGAAAAAAAAAAAAAAAAGAAAAGAGAGTGAAGACAGCAAAATTGTAACACATTATAATATGCCAAATAACATATGCATGGCATAGTGTTCTCACCTTTGCATAACTTGGATTGGCATTGGACATGCTTCCTCCTTCTAGCAATGAATGGATATGGTGGCGAATATGACATTTTAAAAAGTCCTCTTGCAAAACCTACAGCTTTCTGTAAGAAATGGTTTGCCAAGTACTAAGGCTGTGAGATATATTTGGCTCAAGCTTTTAACTTTACCTTCAGGCGGTTTATATTCTCGAATCGTTCTCTCACAAGAACAGCCATGTGTGGATCCTGCAGCTCAGACAATTTGCAAGTCATCATCTAGGAAATATATCATACTATACAGAGAGAGAGAGAGAGTACAGAATCCGCAACAGAGAAACTTAAAATGAAAAAAGAGGAAACTATGTACAAGATAATTCCATTTGATCACTGACTCTCCAGATACCATTCCATGGGATTATAGCTTTTCTAATGGTTATGCTACATCTTTGATCTAAGTTATGCCATGGAAACCTATCATCAAATTAGATTCCTATTGCCATTTTTTTATTTTCTGGTCATTGTACACCTTGATCCCACTCTGGACATTATTTTCTACAAACATTAAATTCATCAAATTCTCTTCCCCTAAAAAGCACATGAATAATTTTTCAAGCCCACATAATTCAACATAAAAATTGAAGCAAATGGTTAACAATGTCAGACAAATTTACAAAAAAAAAAGATACATAGATGAAAAGAACCCACCTTTTCAATAGCAAGAACGGTAGCACCAGCATCAATAAGAACATTAGTCAAAGAACCAGTCCCTGGTCCAATTTCTAACACAATATCACCATCCTTAACACCAGCAGCACTAATCAGTTCCTCATTAATTGCAGAATCCAGCATATAATGCTGCCAAAAAAATGAAAAGAAAAACCATAAATCAAATTCAAATGTAAAGCCAAACACATAAGTCACACGAACCCATGATTTTTTTTTTCAAAAAAGAGAAAATTACCCAGGTTGATTTTTACATAGGAAACAAACATTTCATAAACCCCAAATTAAAAATCACATTTTGGGTCGAATACATTAAAAAAAAAAAAAAGAAGATCGAGAAAACCAAATTTGGTTTTTATGAAACAAAAAATTAACCAGAAGGAATAAGATTGAACAGGAATCGATTGGAGGTCACAAAGTACTGTTTGGAGAGAGAGAGAGAGAAGACCTGGCCGAGAGACTTTCTTGGACTGCGACCTTTGGAGTTAAGAGCTTTGAGAGTGGCGTGGTAGTCGTCGGAAGTTCGAGCTCCGGCCACCACGCGCAGCCTTGGACGTAGATGGAGGCTGATATGCGCCGATGGTGCAGATTTCTGGGTCAGTGAAGGAATTGGAGAAGGAACTGGACGGAGAGAAGAAACCATTATTCAGCTGTGCTCTCTCTCTCTCTCTCTCTCTCTCTAGCTCAGAACAGATAAACTACAGAGAAAAACGAGGAAGAAGACAAAATTGATAAATTTGCAAATTTCACCCCCCAATATTAAAAAGTATTTTACAAATACTCTTTTTCAATAAATCTTTTTAATTCCCGCTCCCCACTTTAAATTTTTTTATGTCATTTTTTAAAATTTAAAAATATTAATTATTTTTTTTTTCTAATTTTACTCTTGCTCTTATTTTCTCCATTAAATACTTTAATATTAGGTATTTTAATTGATTTGTACGTTTCTTACTTTTTTTATACTCTATAACAATTTTTTTTTTTTTTACTTTTTGCAGTCTTTTTATATCTTTTTAAATTTTTGTATAATTATATTAAAAAAATATTTGAAGTGGAATAGAGGGGGTAGTAGTAAAAAATTAGGCTTAAAAACACAAATGGATTGAATTACTTTTTCTTTTTGATATGTTAAAGATTTTGAAAAAAAATACCGACATTTATAATGTATTTAATGGAGTGTTTATATATTACAACAATATATAAGGTATTTTTCATATTAATATCTAATCAATTTAATAGTTGGACACTTAGACCAAAGGCATTGTTCAAATTGCTTTTATGAGGAAATTCAAACTCTAAGACTTGACCATCCGTATCATCATAATTGGAATTTTTTTTTCTATTCTGTAAGATTTTAGAAGGTCATAATTTATATTGATTACCTTCTAATTGGCTACATCGCCCTCAGATGGCAGAATATAATCTAAATTAATGCGCCTGTATATTCAGACCCAAATCTCATATGGCCAAAATTGTACACAGAGAGAGAAAGAGAGGCAGGTCCCAACTTTTGTAGTGTCCACAGCAGAATCAGCACTAAGTGAAATCTCATGAGTATTCAAAATACCCACTTGAGACTTCACTCACATGATCTCACCACATTAGCCTACTTTGAACAACTTACCACCATCCAGCATTAACATCTTTACTCAATGGCATCAAATTATGATAAATTCTTGTTGTTAAGACATTAAGCATAACTTTTCAGTGTTATCTCTAGACTATCACATGTAAAGAAAGATCACATTTAATGTATATATTTATTTCACCCCACATCTCTACATTGTTGTCCCACAGTCCGTTCGAAGAAGAAGAAGAAGAAGTAGCAATAGAATGCTGAACGTGATGATCATGGAGGAAAGATCATATGAGAAGTTATTCAAATGGTTATTAAAATTGAAATAACTACTCATCATCTATAAAAAAGTAGTATAATCATACTTATTTATCTCTTCACATGTAATTGAGTACTCCATTTGATTCTCTCATCCTCTCTTTAGCTCCCTTGATCTTTTTGCGAATTGCCCTATGTTATCAAAGCGATTATTAAGTGTAATTTTTCAACGTTATCTATACAATATCAGATATGACAAAAAGGGAGGTAGCATTTAATATGAATATTTATTACATAAATTAATTAAGTCCAAATCTAAAGTTAACTTAAGTAAGATGTAAAGATTATACATGTAATTTTGAAAATTTATCTAGTTGACCAATTTGTAACCTAATTGTTTCGTAATTAATGAGATAGAAGTTGAACATGAAGCATAAAAGATGGTTGATAAATCCAAGACCTTCACCCCCTTCATTCGTTATTCCACATTCATTTTGAGGAACAAGAAGCAAGAAGTAGCAATAGATCAAGAAACTATACATCAATATCTATGAAAGGTAGTATAATCATGGATATCTATCTTTTCACTTGGTCATCAACAATTTAAAATTTTCAAATTTTACATAAACTACATTTTGGGACAGAAAAGAAGCGAAACATG
Organism: Dillenia turbinata; assembly: GCA_037126225.1. Lineage (NCBI taxonomy): Eukaryota > Viridiplantae > Streptophyta > Magnoliopsida > Dilleniales > Dilleniaceae > Dillenia > Dillenia turbinata. The sequence continues at coordinate 23,409,606 of JBAMMX010000021.1, forward strand.
ATAGTTATAGATTTAGTTGAGAATTGTTTTAGATATAAATGAATGGTATAGGAGAATTTGCACAAACTAAATCAACAGTTTTATTTTTATATTATATTATATTTTTATTTTTTATTTATATATATATTTTTCAATTTCGATACTTGTGTCCCATATGATCGATCCCAAATTTTTAGAAAAAAAGCCTAAGTTATTGTTGTTTCAAAATTCAAAATTTATTTTTAATTTTAATTTACCAAATATCAATTTAAAATTTTCAAATTTCAAATAAACTACGAGATAGAAAAGAAGTGAAATAGGAGAGAGAAAACTACATTTTGGGGTAGAAAAGAAGTGAAATAGGAGAGAGAGACATGAAATAGGAGAGAGAGACACGTGAGTGACGGTCTTAAATTTGAGAGTAAAAATGTCGTATTGAATATTAGAAATTTGAAATTAAAAATTTCCATTAATTGTGTACTCCTCACATATTAGTTTTAATTTTTAAGTTTTTTTTTTAATTATAATTTTATAATAATATTTATATAAATAAAAATTATCCAAAATTTGTATATATAAAATATTTTTAATTTGTTCAATTAATTAGATTTATCAAAATAAAAATTATTAAAACCGATAATCTTCCAAATAAACCAAATTAAAATTTAATTTTACTCAAAACTAAATCAAATACATAATAAACCACTAAAAATAAAAATGTGAATAAGCAATTTGGTAAAAATGATTTCTTTTTAGTTTTAACACACCCCGAGAAGATACCTTTGGAGACTTTCTTCTGCTCCCACTCTATTCCTTTTGTTTTTATTTGAGTTACGGTATATAGAAATAAATCTACACTCCATTTTTTCTTATGAAAACAGAACTTCAAAACATAAAATATATATATATATATATATATATATTATATATATATATATTGTTTTAGATTAAATGTTTAAATTTTTATGAAAAATTTTTAGTTTCTACTAAAAATACACAAAATTACAGAAGCGTAAAAGACATGTCTTTTTCCATTTTCACATTTCATGGTATTAAGGGTTTATTTCGCTCGAACATACACATAAAATACCTATAAGATGTATGCTGTTGAGCAACTTTTTCTTCCAAAACGAGTAAACAAAGCTTCCTCCTACAAACTACTTTGCTGCAATGGCCTTACATGCACACTATTTTTATATCTCAAGACTTCTAGTTATTTAAGCCTCTACCACATCCAAGAAACATGTACAAACATCAAGCAGCATCCACTTTCTTTAAGCCTTAACACCTAGTGCATAACCAGTTCAATCAAGAAAGATCGAAAAAAGGGGGTAAAAACACATAAGCGAATTTGTATCCTCGTACTCGATAAATTCCACAAATCTTCACTAGTAAGGTAATAATTGTTAGCTGATTATTCTACAAAGATCACTCAACATTGTACAAACCTTGAATGAACTGGAGAAGCTAAATCACCAGTGCTTCTCATGTAACAAATACAAGTCACTACAAAGATTATTATCTTCATAAAGGAATGCAAAAGAAGAAAAAAAAGGACAGATTATGACACTCTTGTCAACCTGAACACAAATTCAGAGATGACGGTAAATAATTAACTCTCACTTGGCAACCCAATGTAAGTGGTGCAAGCCAACTGTCTGTCAAACACAGAGAAAAACATTAAGAATCAGACCTTTTGTTTTCCTTTTCTATGTTTCTCCAGCTCTGCTTCGGCTTCTTTCAACTGAATCCTTAATGTTGATACTCTTCTCTCGAGTTCTTCCACGGTCCCTCTTGAAGTGGAAGGTTTATATGGTGTTAGAAAGTTCTTCGAAAATGACTTTAGAGATTCAACCCCGCATACCTAGAAAAAGCAGATCTCGTCGGTGAGAAGGCTCCACATTGAAGATTTGGAAACAAAAATCGCTCTCTAAAGAGAATGACGAAATATTTTGTATCCGTTATTTTTTTTAGTGGAAAGAGAGTGACAGCAAAAAGAAACCAAGTAGAACCAACTCTTGCAACAAATTCATTAGTGATAAACTAGTAAAAAAAGATTGAGAGTCCGTAGTAAGGAAGGTGAAAGAACAGAAGACTACGCATGTAACAAAATAAGTTACATATGTATAAAACATTCACTAATATTTTGAATGTGCTATTACTGACCTCTTCAGGCAGCAAAGGCAACTTGGTTATGTGAAAGTCATCATACAACATGTAGAATTGATCTAGGTACTTCTGTTGCATCCTCATTCTTGCCATGAGCAGCTTGGACTCAACAGCTACAACAATATTCCAGCCAATTGTTAACTCCGAACCAACATATAACACGGGGAAAAATACTAGAAATATAAGATGAAACAAAAGCAAGCTCTACCTTCTTCATCAAAAAGTACTTGGTTAATTATTATATTGTGTGCATCTATCTCAAACTTTGTTAACTCCTGAACCAGTCTCTCTGTTTCATAAAGAGAGAGGAACTCTGGGATGCAAACACAGACAAATGTCGTCAAGTCCTGTCAAAATGGCAACATGGGCAGTTATAGAAAGGTGAGCAAATATAGATTATGCAAACAGAAGCGCCAGATGCATGCATTATTAGATGTGTTGAGCATATATTAATTAGAATTGTACATGCTCCAAAAGCTGTGTGTGTATGTGTGTAAAAGTGACATGAAGATTTATATATATCCTTGTAGAGGTACATTTGGTCCTGAGAAGTGTTCAGAAGATGATTACATAGTCCAAAGAAAAGGAAATAAGTGGAAGTTTTTCCACCCCATCAGAATAAGTCCTCTAGCTCCTTCCTCTCAAAACCCATGAAAAGACGGTGACAGTATCAATTAGAAGATTATTCTTATGAAAGGATAGGATATAATTCTTATTGGTTAATGTCCTATCACTCATCATATGCAAATATTATTCTGACAAAACTTGTGATAGAAGTCATCATGGAAAAGCCCGATCAAAAGATGAGAATAACTCTTAATATAATGGGTGATGACACAACCTTACATGATAACCAAGTTACAATCCTCATGACTATGTTTCATATTCTTATCATGACCTTGGCTTTCCAAACGAAGCCTGAAAAATATGGCCCATAATTATGATGCTTATTACATGGACATGCTTCGATGATTTTTCACCCTAATAACTACTCTAAGTACGATGCCAGCTCTATAATAATATCTAGAAGATTATTGAGTCATGTTAAAAGCTCCAATCTTAGTTAAAGAGTTGACCATTGAGCTCAAGGAGTTCATGATGATTACACGAAATTTTTATAAGCAAACTAATTTGAGCATGCTCCTCTTAGTTTATCCTACTCATATTGCCCCCTTCAGATTTTCCTTAGGCCTTCATTCATGTTCTGGGTACACAGTTATTAAGTATAATATAAATTAGAATTTCTGCTCAACAATGAACGTATGAATAACCAAAGAGGGAAGCGAAAAAAGTTCTGTTCAAAGATCTTACAGGATCCTTAAATTGCTTGTTCACTTGCTCAATGACATCTTTCATACCCTCAAGCTTTCCCAAAATTGCATCCTCACCAAATTCCTCATCAACACCAAACAGACGAGTCATCTGCAACGAACAGAAAAAAAATAAAAAAAAAAAAAAAAAAATAAAAAAAACTGATATTTGACAAGGCAGAAGCATATTCTGAATGGGGGCAAAAAAATTACAAATACAAAACATAGATTATTTGAAGAAATTATTTTCCAGAAAGTAACATCAAGGATACAGTAAAACAAATAAGCCCTAATTAATGCAGCACATCAGCTTCCATAATATGGCTGTACAGATAGATATGCACCAATTTTCCTTCCCAATCAGCGGGATAATGACCAAATTGTTTTCTACCTGGTTAAGTTAAATCTTTTCACTTTTATTGATGTATTATATCTTGTGCTGTGTGTTTCTTCTGCCTTTTTTTTTGGGGGGGGGGGGTTTGCCCTAGTTTTCTAGTCCCAAAACATGATCCTACTATTGCTCCAAACGATGGCAGGCAGCACCTAATCACTTGATACATTTCTAACAGGTATATGCACAATGTGGCATCCATACTGTTCTATCATCAATGAGTGATGAAGATGAAGGAATACACTTCATATAGGATCACTTCCAAACAGCAATCAGTGACTACCCAGTGAGCATACTTTTCAAGATTTTGATGTTCTCTTTTAGATATGTAAGTGTAGTGAATCATGAATTTCTGTCAAGAGAACATCTGTTTGTTTTCCTTTTTGTTTTGTTTAATAGAAATCAGAGAAAAAAGTATGAGTCAAGTATCCTAAGTTTTCAACAACGAGGTTTGTGTGGGAGATGATCTTCTCCTAGCTCCACATTGCTCAGGTCCTCAAAGATGTGTACCCCGAGTTGTGGGTGCAGAGTGGGTATGGAGAGGGGTGAAGTGTTATTTAGCAAGGAGGAAGATTACTGACTTAATGCCCCTAGCAATTTTTTGTTTGGTTTTAGATAAAGGAATGTGAGAATTGCAAGTCCTTAAAGTATGGTTGAAAGATCACTTTGTCCTTAATGTTTTCTTGAGTAAAAAAAAAAAAAGTCATCAACGTTTTTATTTGGTAGCACATTCATCCGTAAACCTAACTTCTGTTATATTTTTTGATGAGTTGGCATTTATTTAGGCTGAGGTGGATACAAATCATAATTACATGTCACAATTTTAAATAAAACAATAAAATCAAAATAAGGGTTCAATCTTTAGGCAATTGATAGCCGGACGGGATCTGCAATGTGCTTGTATTCAAATTCCTAGTGTGCTGGAATCATTGAACCTGGAAAAGCTTCATGATTAGGATTTCTATTAGGATTGCACCTAAAATCCACCCTTTCTTATTAAATGCATAAAACAAGTCTCCGGTAGAGACAAAATCCAAGATTTGACTATTACAATTGGAACAGGTCCACAATCCGCCTCCCAGTTAACAAAATGCCATCCTTTTCACACACCATAGAAGAACAACAAGGATGTATTTAGGCTTCCTGTTTCTAGGATTTGAGGAAATGCTACAACTAATGATGGTGGAAATTTTGGAGTGTATTGGGAGAGAGAAATTAAGGTGCAGGTGATTGGATTTAGGAGTTGGAAGTAGGCAGGTCAATTGTGATCAAACACGGCAAGAAGGAAAGTCCAGACCTTGGAATTACAGCAGAGGAAATAGATGGCAATCTCCAGCGCATAAAATGCTGGGGCTAGTTTGTCAGGAGATCAAACACTTATGGTCAAACCCTTGAAATTACAGCAGAGGAAATTACATTTTTATCCAATAATTATTTCGAAGTTACCAAATTCTGTCCAACAATCAATTGCCGAGGATTCTCCCCATCTTTGTTTTTTAGTATGTATATATATATATATATATTTTTTTTCTTTTTGAAGTTTGTAATATTTAAACATTATCTGTCCACTTCAGTCCTATTAATGCTAACCTATCAATAACATAATAGAAATTAGGTCTAAGGATGGATGTGTTATCAAAAAAAAAAAAAAAAAAGCCATCGAGGACTATTTTGTTAATCAGCAAAACATTAAGGATAAAAGTGATTTTGACTGATAGTTCAAGGACTTGTGGTGTAATTTTTCCTAAAGGAATATTATAATTTTTGAGGCTGTGATTTCTTTTGTTGATATTTGGCTCAAATCCCCTTTTCTTGGTCCTCTTCCCAGTTCTTTAAAACTAAGGAGGACATTATGTCTTTTAGTCCTCTAATATGGTGTATGAGGAGGACCTCGTTGGCATCTTTTAACAAATTTTTCTTTCCCATCAGAAAAAAGGAAAGAAAAGGTAAAAAGATCAATATCTGATCACTCCTTTCCCATCACAGTCCCTTGAAAGCCCTAATAAGAGAATGCCACAAAGAATGAATAATGATCATATCCACCAATCAACAAGAGAGAAATAATGATCATAAATGAACAGTATGTGTTTCTAGTATAGTGATTGAGGACAAATTATTATTGAGCCAAATGCATAAGGACTCTTTTTCCTATAAGAGCAGAAATGGCAGATTTTCTACATTTAGTGTTATAATCTGAGGCATCATTCTATACTAGAGGTCCATATGCCCAACATGCTATATATTTTTCTGAGAAATCAAGAGCATAGCACTAGTAATTTGTGTTTTACCATGGAATTATTTATCAGACAGTATCGGCTGTCATAGCTCCTAACATCCGCATATGTGGGGGCCAACCCCAATGTTGCTCGCGAAGGGGACAAGTACCAGTATTACGCGTTGCAGGTCCAATATTGGCTTGCTGTGGCTGATAAAGATTACGCTGAGGAAGGAAAAGGGGCAGGAAGACTACTGCAAGAAGCCCCATCTCCTTGCCTTCATAAAACGAATCCCCTCCCCCCTCTATCTCTATTGATTGCAGCAGCACCCCCCATCTCTCTCTCTCTCATGCCTGCAGCAACAGCAGCAGCCACCCTCCCTCCCCCTCTCTTAGTTGATCAATTGTAGCCCTAAGATTCCAGTCATCTCTTCTCCTTTCTTTTTCTTCTCTTTTCTTTAAGGGAGTGAAGGATTTTAAATTTTAAAAATTTGCTTTTAAAACCAATTTTTAAATCTAATATTTACCAAAAGAAATAATTATACAATCATAGATACTTTTTTTTTTGGGGGATTTCTTTAAAAATGGATAATATTTCTCTTAGCATATTACTTAACTCACAACCAATAAATCATACAACCAAAATTTGTATTGTCTAAAATTATTCTAATAGTAAGTATAAGGAATATAATAAGTTGGATGGCTGGGTACCAAATGTTGGACCATTAAACAACAAGAAAAACAGAAAATGGCTGTCACCGAGATGAGAATGTTAAGATGAATGTGTGGTAAAACTAGAAAAGATAAGATTAAAAATGAAGACATACGTACTAAATTGGGAGTAAACTCAATTGTGGATAAGATGCGAGAATATTGTTTGAAATGATTTGAACATATACAATGAAAACCCAAAGACGTACCAGTTAGAAAGACCGAAAGTTTAAATATAGGAAATTTAGTCTTACGATGATATAGACCGTTAAAAACATGGATACAATGTATTCGCAAAGACATGACAGTTAAGAGATTAACTAAAGATATAATTTCGGACAGGAATTAATAACACTGGGGAATTAGAGCATGTTAGATCATCACTTCTCGTATTTTAAGTTTAGTTGGGTAGTGTATGCGTGTGTGTTTGTTTTTTGGATATAATACTATTATTATTTTTTTTTATTTTTTTGAATTATTTTATATTTGTCTCTCATAATTGACTCCAAATTTTGGGATTAAGGTTCTGATTGTTGTTGTTATTGTTGTTGTTGTTGTAAAGAATATAATAAGTAAAAATCTTAGAATGTATTAATATTTCATAGATGTGACTGGGTTTGATATATCAATAAGTTTTGATGTGATTCGAGGGGGGGGGGAGAAACTTCCCTGCATGGCTGATATTCCATTACCTAGCCCCGTTATGGCCAATACCGTTACACTGTGACCAAATACCCTGATTTAAATCTATAACCCCCCCCCCCCCAAAAAAAAAAATGAAAGACAAGCAAGCAGGCATGTGCACAGAAGCATATAGCTCTCTAATCCTTCTTAGCATTGTAAATGCCCATCCCTTTGAAAGCCCCCGTCACTGAGCACCAAAAAGAAGCAACAGGAACCATTTTCATCACCAAAGAAAGGGAGGAAGAATCATAGTTGAACATCATTACCCTTATGCTCACCTATAGCAAATGCACCAAATAACAGCAAATATGATGCAACAGCACAACTCTTTTACCTCATTATTCCAACAAATAGCCAAATTTTAATTAACGTAGGCACCTGTGTCATGTCTGAACCAAGCATGTAATTACAGAAGCAATGCAATGTCATGTTATAGGCAAATTGCTAACTTTACTCCGATGATCTCCTAGACTGAATGAGAATCAGAAAGATTAAATTTCACAAAGCTTAGTTGCAAACCTGACTCAAAATCCCACCAAATTTATTTTTCAAAGACATCATTTTTGCTAGTCCCTTCTCCAATGTCGATGGAAATTGCAAAAGCCGGAGTGTATGACCAGTTGGAGCAGTATCAAAAACTATGCAAGAATAATCCATTGTTTGTACCAATCTGCAAAATGAAAAAGAAATAAGTTATCATACTTAGAACATTAGCATACCCTAATATCTATTCCCGGAACTCTATAACAAATTCCTTCAAGATTTTTTGAACCCTCAAGAAAATTACTTTAGAAGACATCATCGATGGATGTTAAGATACAAAATAAGAAATCTCCAGATGTTAAGATACAAAATAAATAGGTAATATTCATTGGTTTCTCAAAAAACTGATGTCCTCAGTTTGTGTGAATGTAGTGTGTGAGTTTGCATGGCTATTGAGATAGAGTACAAAGCCTGTTACTTCAACATTTCCGCGAAGCTCATAGCCTCATCGATTCCAGGAATTGCATTTGCTAGCTCAGACAGAAAACCATCCATCCCGTCTGTACTGAGTGTATCCTCATTTTCTACAGTAGGATCCACCTCCTGAAGAAGAGCATGATCAAGAAGTCAAGGTACATAAAAAGGAGAAGGGGGAAGAGGGAGAAAGACAAATGCAAATGCCTTCAACTTGCAAAGAATTCAAAACACAAAATACCAGAGGTTGGTGCCAAAAATTGATTCGTTGATCTGTCCTAAGCTACAAGGTCTAAGGCATGAGAGCATGCAACAACAACAACAGCAGCAACCTGTGCCTTAATTCCAAAATTTGGGGTCGACCGTTTAAAAGACAAATAAAAGATGATTAAAAAAAAAAAAAAAAACCAGCACACACACACACGCTCACAAGAATCAAATACATTTTACAATACTAAAAGTGATGATTTAAGTTACTTTAATTCTTCTACGCCATTCATTCCTATTTGAAATCATCTCTACAGTTAACCCCTTAACTATCATATCCTTGCGAATACATTGCATCCAGGTTTTTAATGGCCTACCTCATCGTTTTACTAAATCTCCTATATTTAAACTCTCAATTCTCCTAACTGGTGCATTTTTGGGTTTTCGTTGTACATGACCAAACCACGTCAAACGATATTTTTGCATCTTATCCACAATTGAACTCACTCCTAATTTACTGCGTATCTATTCATTTCTAATTCTATCTTTCTTAGTTTTACCACACATCCACTTTAGCATTCTCATCTCAGTTACAACCATTTTTTACTCTCGTTTTTATTTAATGGCCTAACATTCGATATCATATAGTAATGCAGGTCATACTGTCGTTCTATTAAACTTCCCTTTCGGATAGCATGGCATCATGCGATCGCAAAAAATTCCAGATGTCATTCTCCATCTCATCAAGCCTGCTTGGATTCTATGATTTATATCCTCATCTATATTGCCGTCATTTTAGATAATGGACCCAAGATATTTAAAACGTTTGCTTTTTGGTACATCCTGTCTTTCTAACCTAATTGTTTCTTCATCGTTCCGATGACTATCACTGAATATGCATTTCATATACTCTGTTTTAGATCTACTCAATTTAAATCCTTTGAACTCTAGTGTGTCCCTCCATAACTCCAATTTAGTACTAATACCCTTTTTAGTCTCATTTACTAGCACTATATCATCTATAAAGAGCATACACCATGGTATTTCATCTTGGATGTTTTTTGTGACTTCATCTATCACTATTGCAAACAGGATTGGACTTAATGTCGACCCCTGGTGGAGTCTAATGTTTATTGGAAAGTTATCACTTATTCCCCGCAAGTTCTTACATCGGTGACAACTCCATCATACATATCTTTAATAAGATTGATATATCTGATGACAATCATATTTTTCATCAACGCTCACCATAATATATCTCTTGGCACCCTATCATATGTTTTTTCTAGATCAATGAACACCATATATAAGTTTTTCTTCTGTGTCCAAAATGTCTCCATCAGATTTCTCAATAAGTGGATTGTTTCGGTAGTGGATCTTCCTGGCATAAACTCAAATTGATTCTGAGACACGTTTATCTTCAATCTCAATTTATACTCAATTACTTTTTCCCACAAGTTCACAGTATGATTCATAAGTTTAATTCCCCTATAATTATAACAGTCTTGTATATCTCATTTATTCTTATATAATAGTATAAGTGTACTCTCTCTCCATGCTTTGGGTATCTTCTTGGTTTGCCAAATTTTGTTAAAAAGATCTATTAACATTGCTATCTCGACCTCTTCCAAGCATTTCCACATCTCAATAGGGATGCCATCAGATCCTAGGGATTTATTATTCTTCATTTTCTTTAAAACTTCCTCTACTTCATGAGAACAAATCTTATATTTGAAATCCCTATTGATCTCTTCCACTGGTATGGTAATATTGCCAATGTCTTTTGTACCCTCCGCATTGAATAGGTTATTCAAATAATCCCTCCAACGTTTTCTTATATCCTCATCCCTCACAAGTATACTATTAGTCTCACTCTTGATACACCTAACATTATTTAAATCTTTTCCCTTTCTCTCCCTTAATTTGGTAATTCTGTAAATCTTTTTCTCACCATCCTTGGTTTTTAATTTCTTATATAATTCATTATATACCTTATTTTTTGATTTTTGGATAATTTTTTTCACTTTTTTCTTCGCATTTTTGTATAATTCAAATGTCTCATTATTTCTCATATTTTTAAGATTTCTATAACACTCACATTTTGTTTGTATAACAGTTTTGACTTGCTCACTCCACCACCATAACTCATTGCCTATTGGAGCCCGCCCTCTAGATATACCAAGAAGCTCCCTACCTACATTTTTAATGTTATTAGACAATTTTACCTACATAGTTTCTAAATTATCATTAGCTGACCAAGTTAATTCTTGCATTAATTTTTCTCTAAAAATTGTTATTTTTGTTTGTATAACAGTTTTGACTTGCTCACTCCACCACCATAACTCATTGCCTATTGGAGCCCGCCCTCTAGATATACCAAGAAGCTCCCTACCTACATTTTTAATGTTATTAGACAATTTTACCTACATAGTTTCTAAATTATCATTAGCTAACCAAATTGATTCTTGCATTAATTTTTCTCTAAAAATTGTTATTTTTTCTTTTTTCAATTTCCACAACTTAATTCTTGACTCTACCAACGGACAATATTCCTTTTGCTTTTTAGGCACACGCACATCTACCACTAAAAGTCTATGTTGAGTTGTTACACTCTCTCCCGGTATAACCTTACAATCTTTATAAGTCATTTTGTCGCTCCTCTTAGTTAGAAAGAAATCTATTTGACTAGCATTCAACCCATTCCTATATGTAACTATGTACGACTCTTTTCTTGAAAAAAGTATTTATGAGTATCAAATCAAATGTTATAACAAACTCTAGAACAGTTTCTTCCTCCTCATTCCTACTACCAAAACCAAAGTTTCCATGTACAATTTCAAATCCTTCGTTATTCTTCCCTACATGTCCATTAAGATCTCCTCTAATAAGTAATTTCTCTGTACTAGGTATAATCTGTATAAATTCATCCAAATCTTCCCAAAATTGTTTTTTACTAATTGAATCTATATCTACTTTGGATGCATATACACCGACTATATTAATTATATTTTTTCCATTAACCATTTTGATAAGTAAAATTCTATGTCTTTTTTTTTTAATCTCCACTATATTTTCATGTAAATCTTTATGAACAATTATTCCTACACTATTTTTAGTTCAATCCCTACCTGTGTACCAAAGTTTATATCCATATGGTTCAATTATTCTAGCCTTCTCCCCTATCCACTTAGTTTCTTGTAGACATATAATTTTAATTTTTCTTTTATTCATTACTTCCCCTATCTCTCCTAACTTGTCAGTTAAGGATCCTATATTCCAAATACCTAGGCGAATTCTATCTTCATTATCTGTCGTTTTTGTATTTACACAAGGAACTTTTACGTCGACTGACAAGAGTAATAAAATACACTAAATTAATGATAAACTAAATTCCACCAAAAATTTTAATTAAAGAAAAATAAAGAATGTCAAAACACTATAATGTCGATAACAATAATACCTAAAGCTTTTACTAAAGAAAAACAAAGAATATCAAAAGATAATAATGTTGAAAATAATAATACTAAAATTAATTTTAAAAGTAAAATAATTCTTATTTGTCTCTATTTTACTTTGACCAAAGTTTATACGCTGACTGTCAGCCTACCGAAACCCTACTCCTTTACCCGGACTTGAGACCGGCCGTGGCGGAGTTCTTGAAAAAAAAATATATATATTCCAAGAACAATCAAAAACCTAAACTCAAAAGTCATTAAAAAGCAACATGTAAAATAAACATACGTTTGAAGAATACAAGAGACATAAGTACAAAAACTCTAGATCATAAAGATTTACATGTTAATATACTTTATATTAATGCTATTAATAGTTTTAAGAAAATAGATTTGTAGAAAGCAAAAACCAAACTAAAACAAGAAATAAAGAAATAAAGAAAACTAAAATAAGAAATGAAGAAATTTTACAGAACAAGAAGATCCAAATGCAAAAATAAAGAAAACTAAACTAAAACAAGAAACTTAACTAAAACAAGAACAGAGTAAAGATTATCCGAATATAAGAAATCAACCAAAGAGCTTAAGATAAACAAGAACAGAAAGCAGAAACCAAGACAACACTTCAGGAGGCAATTCGAACAAAGCAGAAGGCAAAGAAAATCCTAGAACAGAATAAAGAAAACTAAAACAAAAATCCCAGAGCAGAAGGAGGTAAACAAAGTTATAAACAAAACTAGAGGAAATGACTAACCTGATTGATGATAATAGCAGAGAATATGACTGACCTGATCGAAGTTGAAAATGACAATTTGAACTCACCGGTGGCAATTTGTGCATGAGAGCATGCACAACAAAAAAAAAAAAAAAAAAAAAAAAAAAAAAAAAAAATCAAATCAAATCTGCTAAGCAGGTGTTCACCTCTAAAACCCCAAGAAAAACTATTATGGACAAGTATTAGATGATATACACATGCAAACTAAATTAAGCCACCTGATACACTCTCTGGCGGGTTTCAAAACATTAACAAATCCATATTAAATTATCCAAACAGCTCAAATTCTCTCAAGTTTTTTCAACTCTTTCTTTCTTTTCTACAACAACAACAACCTAGGCCTTCTATCCCAAAATTTGGGGTCGGCCATATAAGAGAAATGATGAAGTCGTGAGCTATCAAAGGAAGAAACAAACCAAAAAATGAAACTTATAATGACCAATGCATTAAGATTATGAATACAAAAAATTGGATAATGTCAACCAAACAAAAGGTCTTGAGCTACAAACATTCCATACTTGAACATGACCTTTTTTCTCCAAAATCCTCAAATTTCACCCTTTCCAAACTCAAAAAATATATTGTTGCAAGGGCTCACTTATATTCCACCTAGGCATCATTTTGACAAATCTATCTTCTGCATCTTCATCAACCTGCATATCCTAGTCTGACAAATGTGCAGGACAAATGGTAGACTTTCACCAGTATTTCCTAACTAGATGCCCTTGACGTAAGAATCACATAAGGGCTCCCATTATTTTGACGAATTTTCTCAACCTTGCTAAAATATGATTGTAAATCTACACTGAAGCCACATTATACAACTGGAGTTGTGCCAAACTATCTTTCACTGTGCAATCATATCATACCAAAGTCATCAACCAAACACCAAATGCCCACTTTCAAACATCCTCAAAGTCTTTGCTAAACACATCCCTATGTACATCATACATTGCCCATTTTCAGAAATCAATAAGTCATAGAAGAAACAAGAGAGCAGATGCTTTCACATTTAAGGCTCCATTAATATGCAGATCTTACTAGACAACTAATCTACTCGTGAATCGTGTATAAACCACCATCTACTAAACGAAAAAATTAAACTAAGAAGGAAGATCTCCTATTCTCTACCAAATCCTTTCTGGTCAGAATTAACCTTACCCTTTTTCTAAAGCCATCTTTATCAATATCCTAACTTGGAAGGCTTGTACACACGCCCACATCAAACACCAAAAACAACAAACGCGACAGTTGATTGCGTACAAATACTATACACCCTAAATTCAACAACTGGGAATTGACCTACTTCATCAAGCACCAAATCTCACGACCCCAATATGCATTCATCCAAAAAAACACAATAATCATTAAAATCACAGCCAATATACATGCATATATGTGTGTGTGTGTGTGTGTGTGTGTGTATATTTATATAACAATAAAGAAACAACAAAAGCTCAACACCATATCATAATGCTTTCTCTCTCAACCATGTAAAATTCAAGAATTGGGAGCACACCCACTTTATCAAACACCAAATTCTTATAACCCCAACATAAATTCATTCATAAACACAAGTATTCATTAAAATCACAGCCAAAATATTTTTTTCAACAATAAAGAAACAAAAAAAAAGTCAATGCCGTAGCATACCTCTCTCTCAATTGGGGTAAGACCCAATTTATCAAACACCAAATTCTCACAACCTCAACACAAATTCATTCAGAAACACAAGTATTCATTAAAATCACAGCCAAAATATTGTTTTTAACAATAAAGAAACAACAAAAGGTCAATGCCATAGCATACCGCTCTCTTCCAAAAATTCAAGAATTGGGGGCAGGCCCACTCCATCAAACACCAAATTCTCGCAAACCAAATATAAATTCATTCAAACACACAAACAATCATTAAAAACACAACCAAAATAATTGGGAAAAAAAAAACAAGTTATAAATTTTGCATACCATAGCGTACAAATTGGAGAATCCTTTAACTAAAGTAGGAGTTTTGGTGAATTTCTGCTGGAAAGCATCGCTTAAATTGTGAGCAGGGTCGGTGGAGATAATCAAAACTGAAGAGCGAACCCTAGAGAGTAAAATCGACAAAATCGAACTGCACGTCGTTTTGCCAACTCCTCCTTTACCCCCAACAAATACCCACTTGAGACTTTCTTGATCCAGTATGTTCTGCACTGTTCCTTCTGGTAAATCTGGATTCGAAGCCATCTTCTCTCTCTCTAAAATGTCAAACAAAACGTCCAGAGAGAGAAAAGGGATTTATAGAATTTCCTATTTTTAATTACAGAGATCTTCTGGAGAACTCACTGAAGAGAAGGGGGGGGGGAGTTGCCGGAAATGTTTAGGTGCACGTGGTTGCCAAGGATCTAACACGGCATCAAGGTTTATATCCTTATTTTTTCAGAAAAAAAAAAAAAAAATAGTAGTAATTAAAATCCTTAATGAACATTTAATGATGTTGACTAATTCATATTTAGTACATTTATCATTTAAAGCATCCTCATGTCAGTGAAAAAAGTTTTTCGCTAGATTTGTACTTAATTTAGAGTTATTCTTTCCTTTACTTAGATTTGAGAGTGACAGTGCTGTAAAAAAAATAGAGCAATTTCAAAATTTAAAATTAAATTTTAATATGTTATTGTTTCCCAAATTTAACATTAAATTTCAATATATTATTATTATTATTATTTTTTCATTTGTTAAAAATAAAATAAAGCAAGATAATTTATATTTAAATCTTTTGCATTAGACTAATTTACTATGTTTTTCTAACCGATGGGCTAAGGGCATGATAACACCGATTAGAAAATTGAACCCTAAAGAAAGAAAAGAGGGAAGAACGGAAAGAAAAGGGAAGTCTAGCTGTGCAGCCGTAGCATGCCAAAATTATTTTTACTTTTTTCAAATGCAGAAATAATTAAAATAATCAAATTCGTAAATTTAATCGGTAAAAATTATTTTAAAAAATATGTTCAAAATGTTCAAATAAAAAAAATTATAATTTTTTAATGTTTATTAATATTTTAATAAGGTTATAATAATGAATTCTTAGGAGGCAATAGTTATGATTCAAACAAAAAATTTTATAAAAATTGATGACTCTTTTCGTGATATCTAGAGTAGTAATTAGGAAAAAAAATGATTTGGAAGAACTAACCCCTTAATGAGTTCTATAGTGTTTGAATCGGATAAAATTTAGATACCGATTAATGAAAACAAAAAAAAAGTAATAATTCTGCTTGCTAAACATATTAACAAAAAAAGAAAAGAAAAAAAAATACACTAAAAATTTGAGTGTTGATCCAATGGTTTATAAGAGTTCATCTGGTTGCCTTGAAATTTTAGTGATGTTTCAAGACTTTAATCGAGATTTAACTCCATTTTTACAATAATATTTATAATAATAATAACAATAATAATAATAATAATAAGAACAACAACAACAACGTAAACATAGATTTGATAACTAACAAGTTTACATATAATAATATGATTGAGTACAAAATGACATAAAATATAATAAAAAAAGGATTATACGGTGCATAAAGTGTTCCCCGACTTAGTGCAGGAATAGAGAGAGGATAGACGTATATGTACTCAGTGCATAAAATGACATAAAATGTATTAAATATAATTCAGTAAAGTGAATTATATGTGAAATATGTCAATACAATTGATAGTATACAAAGAAAAAGTGAAGGAAATAGAGTAATGTTGAGCAATTTATCTTGACCCATGAATCCAACTAAGGTTAGGGTCACATCAGCAAAAACTCGAGCCAGTGTTCCAGCCTCTGTTGAAAGTAGTCCACCATTGTAAGTACCACGTGAAAGTCTCGAAGACATGATTCGAGACAAGAGTGACAAGTTCACACCTGCATCATATTGCTTGCCATCTATAATCGTGTCACAGGAAACAAGTATCTAACAATAAATTGCAGATTCAAAGTTATGCAGTGATTATACTGCTGCTTGTTATAGTTTTTTTCGAAATCTCCTCTGAAAGAAAGAATGGAAGTTCAGTGCAGCGCATAGGTGAATGTGTCTTACCTTCAAGAACTTCCGAAAAGACAAAAGTGATTAGTGCAGAGCAGACATATTGTGGCAGTGAATAAGGAATGAAGCTTTGGAAGTTCAGTAGAATGCCCATGCATACCATAATTTCGGAAGCCAATAAGACTTGCCTGCATTAGGGTCGCAAAAAAAATGCATTAAAACAAATAAGGCAGCTCATCACTTGAAATTCTATCCAGTGTCTTCATTTTCCCCCCTCTTTACAGTTACAAGGGGGAAACAAAATTTCAAGTTTTGATCCAATGTTGGAACCTGTACTGCACAAGAAGATATAAATGTCCAGCGTATGTGTGACAAGGATTGATACAACTGTCACAATACATGCATTCACTGTGGATTGTGGGCAGGCGTGTCAGATTGAGTCCTGATCAGCCATTGCAATTGGCTGAGGCCTTAACAGGCCTACTAAGGTTATGATGCAATAGTTTTCACATTTCCCCGGTTTTATTTGTCGTGTGTGGAGTCAAAACACATAGCCAGTAATTTCCATTAAATAGTTTTGATAATTCACCCCCTTTTCCAAGTCCCTCAACAGGATTTTCCTATCATAGGAACAAAAAGAAAATAATACCATACTTGTCTTGAACATAAGCATCTCTTGGAAGCTTACCTTTCTTCGAAAAAACGAGTCATGTAACTCCCAACAACAACATTCACAGGCAGAACTGTTAGTCCAAGACATGCAAGAAAAATTGAAACATTGCTGGTAGTCCAGGAAAAGTAGTATGTTGTTATGACACTGGATCCAGCAAGCAATGCCTCCATCACATATTTGAGCATGAAATAGACAAATAGTTGAACCTGTGGAGAAACAAACAAAAACTAGGCGTAAGGAACTCTCTGCTAGAAGTGCAAGACTTCTTGAGTGAGGTATGACTACTTGATGGAAGCCATAATTCCTAGATTATGTCAAAATTTCAATGACTGAATTTATCAGTGGTAAACCTGAAGCATGTGGCAACATGGAGCTCTCTGTTTATGGTGCTAACTTGCAATATATTAGAATATGAATTACTGTTACCACACCTTTACAGACGGCGTCAGTAACCTACAGGCTAACGAGATTGAAGTGACAGGTTTGTGACTGTCAGCAAGAGATTCTTTTCCACCGTCACATTCTGGGTCATCATCTTCATCTTCTTGCTGTGGTTCCACACTGAATAGTAAGGGCTCTGAAATATCATTGTGGACAATATGTTCAACTCCTAGCACAAAATAAATAATGATTATTAGAACATCAACCACATTAATCTAAAGATTATTCCATTATTCTAAAAAAATCTTCATGCCTACAAATAAAATTAGTAGCTACCCAGATAAATATTAACTGAAGAAGACAATGATTTGATGCAATAATGAAAATGAAAAATAGTTTGAAGTATCCATAAGATGGTTAAAAATGTGGACATTTGCCTGCGGTGTAGTCAGTCTGATGATTCAAGTTGTAGATGTGCAAACATATAGCCATAGATGATAAAGCCAACTAACATACCATTACTAGTATTAGCTGCTGCAAGATCCTGGTCAGAATCACGATTAGGTTCTCTAAAGTACAGCCACAAAAGTAACAAATAAACGAACCATGCAGTGGCCATGAGCCAACCAGGTAAGGTGACCTCGTTGAATGTGAACTTGTAAATCTTAAAATCAGTTTCTAGTAAGAAAGCAACAGCTGGTCCAGATGCCATTCCAAGTGCACTAGCACTGACAAAAGCTGCCGAAGCCTGCATTCGTAATTTGACTGGAACACACTCACTGATATAACGCCTATTGACCGCCCTTGCAGAACCTAATCTGAAATTTTGACAAGTATGGTTTCATCAATTCATAAGATGCCAGAAAAATGTCTTGTAGGATAAAACAGCATGTGGTAACTAAAAATTGCATCCAGTATATTGGTCCTGCAGTCACATGAAACTTTATAAGCTAAACATGACAACCAAAACGCGGCATCATTCTTTGCATGAATATGTTTCTAATAAGCCTAAGAATGAAAAACCCTGGCCAAGATTGGGAATGGGGTCCAAAAGAAAATGCATACAATGAGCTTATGATTTTAATACGGATAAAGTGTAAACAATCTCATACAGCAATAACAAAGCATGTTCATTGTTTGTGTGACCAATGTCCTGCCTGACCATATTAGTTATTGTTATTTTTAGAGAACAACAGATTATAAGGTCCGGTACTAATGGTAAACTTGTAAGTGCATGGCTGCATCAAATTTCCTTCTATTTCCTTTTCTTGCTATTACTTTTATACTATCTTTCAATGAACCGCCCATGGATGTAGCAATATGCACCAAAAAATAGCCAAAAAAGTAAAAGTTACATGCATTGTAATCCTGAGATAAAAAATAATAATAACTCACCCACAGAATAAACGGCCAACCAGAAGAACGAATATTGAATTCAGATCATAAGCCAGTGCATATAAGATGTTCCCCAGAAGAAGAAGGAAACTGCTAAACATAAGAGGTCTCAAGTACGAGTTATTAGACCATGCACTGAAATATACTGAAGAAAACAACTGAGCGACAGCCATTGACCCAATTACCACACCACAGACGGTTGCTGCAACTCCAAGGCTTATGGAGTAGTCATCAGCAGTAGGAACAATGATGTATGTGTTGGCCATGTACAGAAATGCATTCACCAAGTTCAAGAGAAGAGACATAAAGTGGTATCTCTGGTCAACAACATTATCCTCAGATAAAGATGGATATTCCTCTTGAACTATAAGTGCATGTTTTCCCAGAAAGTGAAGCAAGTTAGTCGAGTTTGAAAGCCTGTCGACAGCTGCTTTAAGTGAATCAATGACAGGATCCTGCAAATAATAACATCCATTAAAGGGCATCTGGTCATGCACCAAACAAATCCATGAAGATACACGTGTATATAAATTTTCATTCAAAGATTTTAGTACCCAGTCTAGAACTAAACTCTGATAGGATAATCTGAAAATCTGGAGGTTGACTAGACCTCACTGAAATACAAACCACTCACACAAAAAGCCAATCCCTTCTCAACTTTTTTGACAGGAAGGGAGGTTATCATAGAGAGTTCCTGCAAATTATGGGTTGCATAGAATGTTTCTTGTTAATCACACTGGTGTGGTTTCTACAGCTATGTGGTTTCTTTTGATATGTACTGACTTCCATTGCGAAATGCCACCCCTGCAAACATGATGTTTACAGTTGGGCACATGACTTCGCAGTAAACTCATGGGTTGACTTCAATTAATGAACTTTTGAGAAAATGAAATCTCAGCTAGAGGACTAACTAAACCCCTCAACAAAGAATCAAAGCGAAAAAATCGATATGACAAGTTCCAGTTAAAGAGTGTGAAAAATTACCAACTGGGAAACACCAGGTTGATCATAGATTGATATGTAACTTCCGTGGTGATCTTGAAGATCCGCAAGTTTGTGAGATATGACGCCCACAACAGCTCCAATGGCCTGTAATTCAACCCGTGAAATATATATACATATAAACATTCAAACAGAGACCAAAAAAAAGGGAAAAAGAGACCAGTTTATGGTGTTCATAGACACAATGGAATCATTATCTAGAAGTTTTGGTAGAAGCTGGGTAGTACCACATGCTTGAACACTTTCTGAAGCTGTGAATAAGGGTGATATGCACGAGTTTTAACGTAGTATTTTGTGAATTTATGGTGAAAGCGCTTATCAAATTTCTTCAATATCTTGCGCAGGCCAATAGCATTCATTTCAACAAAAAAGAGAAGCTTTAGAAGATCACGTCCCACTTCTCTGTATGCTACTTGAAGTTCAGAAATTTTGGATTCATCTGATACATTTAAAAGTGTCTCATGCTGATTGCTAAGGTCCAACAGCCTCCTTGCAAGTAGCCCTTCTTGTTCTAATATAAACAACACAATCTTTTCAATCTGAAATTCATAAAGTTTAAATATACAATGAGTTTTAAATAAAAAATTAAGCTGTCATTTATCTGTAGATATGCTTTCACAGGTCAATGATATATAAGTGTCAAGTTCCATTATGAAGAGAGCACAAATAATATATCTCACATAAATATATGCAATTAATTTTATTTCTGATATAATAATGGCCTTCATCGTAAACAAATCTTTGGACAGCTATAAACATAAAAGGAAACATGGATATTTCTTATCAAAATAACCCCCAGGGGGTGGGGAACCCTTCTCATGTCGGGAATGTAAATATATTTGTGTCTCTTGTGAATGAGGCCTAACAGAAGTGATTCAACAGACAGCATGGGCCCATTTTGAGATGAGGCAACGCATTGAGAGCAAAAAAATGATTCTGCAGGTAAAACATTTTGTGCATGTGTCGTGGAGATGCTTCTTCAAAAATAAAAAGTACAGTATGCAAACTTCTTAGCTGACTTATGTACTGATAAAGGTAGCTCCGTTGGCAAATTTACTCGTTTTTGTCTTCCAAACATGCCATTCTAAAAGGAACTCTGTGAAACTTAGAAATATGTCCACCCTCATTCACTCGTACCACCAATAAAGGAAGCCAATGGCAACCAAACTATTACAGTTGTCTTATGAATCTCAAAATAAAAAGTATGAAGGATGACCCAAAATTAAATGTGTGATTTGGTCATTAGCAGTTTTAGGGAAAAAAAAAAGTGAAATCCAACAAAGGTATTTTCAGCGGTAGAAGTTGCTTTCCTTAGCACAGAAGCAACAAAATTCTTCCTCCTCCAGAAGTAATTTGGATAGACAAGGGAGTCCCACGATTTTGTAAAAACAGTAAGGATAGATCCATTAGACAGTGCACCGTAATACGTATGAAATAAATAATTATCAACAAGAAAGTTAAATTACCCTCTTCCTTGTATCTCAGAGGTTTTCAACATTTCATGAGTATTGACAAATACCTGATTATCCAGCATTTTTGCAAAGTCCACAAGAACAGAGAGACTGTTTTGTGCGCCATTGTCGATTTGTTGAGCATATTGATTCACTTTTTTTTTCATCAACTTGTAATTGATGTAATATCTGGAAGGCATAGAATTGTCGCCTCTCAGGAAACTTGTTCAGAGGTTTTACATGCAAATACTATACAATATACATGAATTTGGATACAAAATAAACATACAACTCTCAAAATTACAATAAAGCTAACTGTAGCTATTTATAGTCAACTTACCTAAGAATTAAATACTTTAAAAGACTATATCAACAAAAGGGGAACATTTGACCTCAAGAAACTTCTTGTAGAATGCTTACTAGATAAAATATATCACTTTCAGTCTATACCATTACAGTCCTGCCATACAAAGTGATGTTCTGTTTCAAAGGACCATTTGTTCTCCCAAATGTGAAACAAACAAGACACTTGCTGGTTTGAATCTCTAAAATTCTAGGTTGCTGAATTTGTTTCAAGAAAAAATATATATAAATTCACCAGCACAGGGAAGTGAAAGTGGATAATGTGTTGACTACAGAAGAAAGTGCAATTTATCAGTAAGCTTAAGTAACTTACGACATGTTTCAAGAAGAGAACACTGTTACATATGATTATGAAAAAAAGATTATTGAAATGACTAGTTCAAATCAGATTGTCATACACCTGAAAGTCTTCAATGGCAACATAAGGGAAAACAAAATTACTTTGAAATTCAAACCTATTCCCCAGCTATCAAAGAAATAAAGCCTAGTTTCAGAAAGTAGCAAGTATTTCATAGGCAACTATAAGAAACTAAATTTACCCTTGCCATTCTTGAATTTGGGTTTCTTTCAACTTTTTCCCAAATGCAACCATCCTAAGTTAAAAGATTCACTGCAGCAAGAATAAAATGAAATCAGCAACAAACTTAGGTAAATGGACAATATCAAAACCCAAGTACAATCAAACCTCCTAGACCAGCTTAGTTAAGGAAATGAAGCTCTAAATGAGTTACCTTCAGCAGTTCAAAATTAGTCAAAAGTGACTATAAAGCTGGTTACAAGGCATTAATTCCTAAAAATTTGACTGAACAAGGTTAGGAATTCTTTAATTCTACTACTTTGTCTAATCTAGTTGCTAATGGTTAACATGTGACAAGCCAGAACAGCATTATGATAAGCAATTAGACTGCCCAAGCACAAAGATACATTTGCCTTGATTAAGTTTATTTCAATAAAGACCCCCATGAAACCAGAACCACCAGCATTCTCACCTCAGGAAACTGAAGACTTTAATTTTCCCAGTTTTGATCAATGAAACATTTTAGCTTCTACGGAATGACATTAACTTTTCCTTCTGTTTGCAGAACTGAAGTATGATTTGAATAATACATATGGTAGCTGGGAGAATGCTCCGACCCCTTAAGAATGTTCCTGCCTATTGATCATGAATTTAATGATAAGAAGATTTAAAGAGAGGCCATAGCTTGTTGTTCTATATGGCAAAAGAAAATATGAAAATACGAAAAATGCCAATGAATCCTATGGGAGTTGTGCATTTTGGCCTGCACATCTAAAATGCATTTCATCACCAACACCAGCAAGCCAATATCTCATGTCAATTGGTATACCAAGACATCAGATTTACCAGTCGAGAATGAGCACAATTTCAACCTTGGGATTTTCAAACCTACTTAGACAAAGTTTGAATATTCTTCTTGGTCTCATTTCAGGACGATCTCTATAGTCATGAGTCTTTTCGTGCGTAAGAGAAAAATATGATTCGTGTACTTATAATTGTCTCGACTATTTCACTTCAAAAATAAGAACAATGTCACACATGAGCATCGAAAGAAACAATTAAGAATAGAAAATTCCAGATATATACCACCGCTATCGACGAAAAGTAATACAAGAATCCATAGAAACCATCCATAAGCCAAACCCGGAAACCATCTCCGACCACGATTCAAGGAGGCAATTCATCTAACACATCGAAGCCCAATACAAAACAGACAACCTTATTATCCCCCCCAGAAAATCATACGTGTTGTTCTTACAATCCACGAAACTGAACAAATTGAGCAGTTTAGAGAGGAATGACCGGAGATCGCAGCTGGTGGCAGAAGAGACGGCAGAGGAGAAGTTGGAAAAGGGAATAATGGTATTTGTTCGTCGGAGATTCTGAAATGGCAGGATTGCGACGTGCGTAAAGAAGCAGAATTGTAGAGAGTATGAAGGAAGAGATTCCATAGGCGAATTCATTGCAGGTTTTTGATGAGGAATTCGCGGGGGGAGAAGACGGAGATGACAGCAGGTCTTGTGCTTCGACCTTTGTAACGGTCAAATCCATATTTACTGGGTTGGGCTAAAGCCCGGCCAGCTCGCTCTGTGTGTGTGGGGCTCCTCTCTCTCTCTCTCTCTTTTTTTTTTTTAAATCACAATCGACATCATATTAAAATAAACTAAATCTTAACTACCCATTTTCAAATAATATCCATATTGTTTGCAAATATAAATATTTATTTTTTATTTATAAAATTTTTTATAATTTAAATTTAATCCATTACTTTACTTAAGGTATCAATGTCCAACAAATAGACCAACCAGGCATTGTCCATCTAAGTCCGTCATTGAGTGATTTATTTTATTTAATTTTGTTCTTCCAGAAGGCACCCAAATATTTATAAACATGTTTGATATTTCTCAGTAGACTAAAATTTTTTATGAATCATTGTTTCTTAGGATTCGCACCAAAAAAAAAGGCAAAAAAAAAAAAAAATTAAGAAACCCCTTTTCTTTTTCACTTTTGTTCCGACTCATAAGACAATTTCAAATAATATTAATAAAAAATTCACCAATTATAACAACTTTAATTTAAAGAATAATAGAGCAAATTCAATTTCTCACCTGCACTGTCACAATCAATTATCTTTTAAAGAAAATCTCAATTCAAGTTTTGTATCCGACAAAAACAGACATGAAAAGAATTTTATCCATCTTAAAACTATAATCCGATTTGAATTGAATTTAATCAAATTCATTATAATTCAAATTTTGTATCCGACAAAAACAGACATGAAAAGAATTTTATCCATCTTAAAACTTTAATTCGATTTGAATTGAATTTAATCAAATTCATTATAATTATTAGATACTGATATTTTTTTTTTTTTCAGAAAGAAAAACACCTTGACCACCGTCACCACCCCGACTTGTACCAAAAATTTTCACATAATTTACCTACTTCTCCTATATAATTTAAGGGCTCCCAAAAAATAAAAAATCAACAAAACAAAACAACACCACGAACATATCTGCCTTTCTTTACCAAAACTCCCGTAGATGATTTTACATACAAAATTGACATAACTTCCGGTTGTCCAAATGCAATTGAGACACATAACTCCAATGGCAGAAAATATAGTGAACAAAGAGAACAATCAAAAACCATTATTGTGACTTACAATTCTAAGGCTCTAAGCTGCAGAGTTGAGGAAGAGGTTGGTGATCTTGTATCTTCAAGTAAGATCGTAAGTTCGCCCTTTCATCTTACAAAGCAAGTTTTTGTGTTCAAGAAAGAGAGAGAAACCCTGGTCTGTGAATATGTGCGAGAGAGAGAGAGAGAGAGTGAAAAGATTAGCAACTCTACAAATTACAAAAGCCAAATTTATAAATGCCTGGCTCCAACTTGCCCCGAATAGGTAACAAGGACAAATGCTTGGCTCCCCTTCTAGCCAAACACCCGCCAAACGCATGACACATGGAAATATGTAAATATCAAGATTTTTTTTTCTTTTTATTTTTGCCCTTTTTGAAAAAATATATCAAAAATGTTATATATTGCTAAAAGAGACACAATTAAGCTCTTTTGGTTTAAACCATAAAAAGGGGAAATTGTAAATGCACAAAAAAGATGGGGGAAAGAAAGAACTTCACAAATTAAAATTTTATTTGATTTATGAATCTTAAATTTAAAGATTTATTAACTATTTAATAATAAATTATCTTCCAATTAACTCTATAAATTTATGGTAATTCCAGAATGACTTTTCAATCTTATTACATAATTGAAGATATATAAGATTTTTCATTAAATAAGTCATGAAAGAATATGAGATTTAAAGCCAAATTTTTCAATCATATATTTGATTTTGTCCTAACCTGGGCATGCAGGGGGAAGGGTGCACCGACAAAAGGTGTACCTAGAATCACAAATTTCATGGGCAATTCTATTCCTGTCATTTATCAGTCATTTATTTGATGAAGACAACCAATATCAAAACACATCTTATCTTTCATTCTTTATTTTTTCTTTTCTTTTAACATATCAAGGTTAAAAGGACAGGAGTTTAAGGGGGGTGCACCCACAAAAGGGTATGGCTAGAGTCAAAATTTTCATTGGCAATTCTCCTCCCGTCGATTGGGTCATTTATTTGCTAAGGACAACCAATATAAATACACATATCTTATCTTTCTTTATCTAGTTTTTCAATTGATTTGATACCTTTCAGGATAAAAAGAAGTTTAAAGCAATAAATAACGTCACGTATTATTAAAGTGAAATGAAATCAAAAATTAAATTAAAATTCAGATTATTTATTTGAATTAATAAAATAAAAATAAAATTTACAAAATGAAATCCAAATTATGAAATTTTTGAAACCCAAGTGAAGATAGGATTTTTGAAATCAATTTTTAAAACTTTTGATTCCAAATCAAATTTTGATTCTCGAATTTAAACCAAATAGCTCTAAATGAGTATTTTATCATTTATTATTTACACTAATAAAAAACTTAGTTTGTAAACTTAGAAATTTTATTATTTTATCGTTGTGTTTAACTCAAGACTAAATGGGTTAAAAAGAAATAAATCAAATCTTATATAATAATAAAAAGAAAAAAAAAACACAAAAACAATATGCAAAAGTATTGTTGCTATCATGAATAAAACGTGCAGCCACTCACTTGTTTTATAATTGAAATTTGTGGTGGAAATTTTAATTTTATAATATGCCTTTAAATGGTGGAGGAAAAAGTTGTGGACCAAACTTTATGTACAATCAAATCCCCATAATGGTGCTCCTTGAACATGAAGAATAGTAGAAATTTCAAGTCATATCTTTTTCAAGATCATACCCAACCCAATTGATCTCGTTATTGCCCACAAATTTTTAAGATAATTAATCAAATTGGATGTCAATTTTTAAGTTATGGTGTAAGAGGTCACCCGGGAATAGGTTAAATAGTAGAGTTTTTTTTATTTTTATTTTTATTTTTAATTCGATTTCGTTTGATTGTATTTTATTATAAAAGAATAAGAGGATGTGGTGTGTGAGAGAGAGAGAGAGGGGGTGGAGAGCCACTGTAGATGCAATTTTCCGTGCCCATCATTCACAACATACGAAGGGCCTTTTCTCATCCTACCAAAAGGCCTCTTCTCAAGTGGAAGTTGGAAAGAATACAGTGACCCGAGAGAGAGAGAGAGCCATTGTGGAAGCAATTTTCAGTGCCCATCTTCCACAACATACGAAGGGCCTTTTCTCAAGTGAAAGTAGGAAAGAATACAGTGACCCGAGAGAGAGAGAGAGAGAGTCATTGGGGAAGCAATTTTCAGTGCCCATCTTCCACAGCATACGAAAGGGCCTTTTTCTCGAGTGGAAGTTGGAAAGAATACAATTATCCAATCATTGCTCGAAAACCTTTTTCCTCTAAAATTTGATTCCCACCATCAAGCTCCTTAAATTTTGTCATTCTGAAGGAGAAATAGAAAAAAAATAATATATCGATATCTAGTTGATTCAATGATCGGATAAATCTAGTATTTAAGTCTTTTATATAGAGAAAACATGTTTGAAGAGAATTATGTAAGAGTTCAATTTCACTCGAATTGAATTTTATTAAATTTAATATGATTATTAGATATTTATAAATTATATAAAAAAAATGAAATAATATGAATCATATCATGTGAAAGAATGCATTTTAATTCAGAAATCTCCATTCAATACGTTAAAATCCCTCTTTTTTTTTTTTTTTTTACCTCATTCAACCAAATTAAAAGTTCAAAAACCTCAATTTTATAAATCAAATTTTAGGGATTAAACTGGAATCTAGCTTTCAATTCAGGGATCGAACACGAAATTTGTCATTCTTTATTAATTTTTTTTAATAAGTATTTGTACCGAATAAACTCTATAAAAAACATAGAGCACATTTTTAATTCTATGTTCTATTATGTGGAACAAAAACGTTCATTTCTAACTTCACAAGGCATGTATTTTTAAATCAACATACGGTTACTCTAATAGGATCTGACATTAGATCATTTAATCAAGATTTTGAATTCTATTTATGATTTGGGTATAGAACAGACTATATTGAGAGGATAATCCCCTAAATGAGCCATTGTAAGTCTGGATCAGATTAGTTGAAATATGATTTTAAATACTGATTGATAAGTAAAAAAAAAAACATGTATTTTTAAATCAAAAATAAAAGACTGAATTTGTGAATCAACTCTACAAAATCTATGGGCCCACTGTATATTATTTTTTATTACTATTTTATCTTAAGAGTTATTTGTGTTTTATTATTTCAAATAAAGAAATTCAATTGAATAAGTCTTTTTTTTTTTTTTTTTGCTTTCAAGCACAAGATTTCATTTGCACTTAAAATACGCAATTCAATTCATTTCACATAGGGTTACCAATTTAATATTGCACCTTAAGCAGGAGAATTTATTAAAGTTGTCAATTTAGTCCTTTTTCCTGCAAAATGGAAAAATCGAAAAGAAAAGTGTAAAATGGTAAATTTTTTATCTTCACTAGTATCATGCTTTGGAAAGAGTAAACTATTCAAAATAATTACATAGTATTATTAACATAAAATAT